>JANHAO010003152.1:0-26804 GCA_026873985.1 Saraca asoca | reverse complement strand
AGGAGGTTACAATGGTAATTACATATGCAGTAAATCTATTACATCAGTATTTAATGTACAAGATAGAATATACAAACTAAATCTCCTTTTTCGGCTACTATAGATTGTCTTTTATAGGTGGGCCCCATCCAACCATTGGGGCAAGATATGACTTAGTCTTTTATCCGACGAGCCTTTAGGTCATAGGTTGTGATTGGTTAACCAGGTTGCTTGCTCGACCCTGGGAATAGGGAGGTCAAGCTTGCTTCTTCATGCACAATCTCGATCTATCGAGGTCGGACGCTATGCGACCTGATAGCTGAATGATTCTGGACATGCTTCAAGCTAGTCCTTTCGTTGGTCTCAGGCTTCTCGCGAGCTCCCTTGGGCCGAACCAATTCCTTATACAACATGATCCCCCTAACTCACAGCTTGCTCTGCGGGCTGGGAGTTAAAAACTCTCTGATTTCTAAACTATCAGCCTCTTCCCAAGACTGTCATTTCATCTGTGCGACCCGTGCATAGTCAGAAGATAGCATAAGTTACGAACTGGAGCATCATTATGCTCGGACCGATCCTGTGGTGAAATGAATAAACACATTAGTGCAAAAATTATTAGATAACAAAGTAAGTTCGCATGTGAGCTGTGAAGTTCAATGATTTTGTTGCCTTGGGCGAATAATTGATTTGTCAATTCTTTACACTTCAGCGATCACAGAGTCATGCTAGAGTTGAGTGGTTAAGAGTGCCTCTGTACCTCAGCAAGCACACAGCTGCGTTGGCATAGATGAGTTTATTTTGAGCATCTCCACGCCTTAACAAGCCCACAACTCAACTGGCTAAATGAGTTTATTTTGAGTGTCTCCATGCCTTAGCGAGCCCGCAGCTCAACTGGCTAAATAAGTTTATTTTGAGTATCTCTACGCCTCAGCGAGCCCGTAGCTAGCTGGCTAAATGAGTTTGTTTTGAGCGTTTCCACGCATCAGCTAGCCAATAGCTCAACTGGTTAAATGAGTTTATTTTGAGTATCTCCATGCCTCAGCGAGTCCACAACTATGCTGGCTAAATGAGTTTGTTTTGAGCGTCTCCATGCCTCAGTAAGCCTATAGCTCAACTGGCTAAATGAGTTTGTTTTAAGTGTTTCCACGCCTCAGCGAGCCCGCAGCTACGCTAGTTAAATGTTCATCAATTCTTCTCTGGAATGAGCTCCGGGGGCCTCAATTGGATCAAGGATCATAGTTAGCATGAAGTATGAAATCCTTTATAAGATTTGTGATATGTTGACCGCATGCGAGCCGTGGATATTGCTAGCACTTGGAAGCAAAGAGGGCAAAGTGAATGACATTAAACCAATTAGCAAATAACTTTCAACAGAGTCAAAGGAATAACAATTACATTCGCCCCAAAATTTGAAATACAACATCAATATACAACTCGGACCGAGCCTCCTGACTCTTGGTTGGTATTGCGTTGAGAAGGCTGGGGCAGCTACCTTGAGGGTTGTACCATATACTCCCTCAGACGCCTTTTTTTGATTAGGTCCTCAATTGCCTCCCTAAGGGCCTGACAATTTGTTGTGCTGTGACCAGCCTCATTATGATAGGCACAAAACTCTTCCTGGTTTCTCTGTCTATAAGGGGTATTGGAGGGCGAGGGCACCCCAAAATCTTCCCTGTCCCTTTCTATCATGAAGATCCTATCTTGGGAATCTGATAGGATGCTATGTTGTTGATAACGATTTGAATACTGGGGTCGCTCACCCTTAGGCCTTTTGGGCTTCTTCGTCGTCCTCTCAGTGGAGTGATCACCTTGATCCATGTCACTTCTCCTCTACCCATGAGAGGAGTTGGCCTTTTCATCCTTCTTATTAGATCTTTCCAAGCCAAAGGTCTCTTCTCATTTGATCTGCTTGGCATCTCGCTCATAGAATTCGGTGAGGTATAGTCTATTGTATAACTTTCCATCTTTATGGAGTTCCACAGAGATGGTGGCCAACATGGTTTCTTCAGATGGATTCTCCACCGAATTGGCTTTAAGCCTGAATCTAGCAATGTAGTCCTTAAACGACTCATGCTTGTGCTGAAAAATCATAGCGAGGTGGCAGGGGACACCAGTAGCTGCTCTGACAATGGGAGCGGTAGATGAGTCTGTTGTCAAGACATGACCATATGGGGTATGGCATTGTGCATTTGAGGCTTTGGTGGCTCTTCCCTTGGCCATTACAACAGGAACGAACCAGAATAGGTGAGATCCTCACATATGACGCCAAAATGTTGACGTCAAATTTTGGTAATGATCTAAACTCTGGCCAACGGGTGGATTCTTCAGGATCTCTAGCCTTTATCCGGTTCAAATATAGTAGAATAGCCAAATAAGCAAAGATGAAGGGAAGAGTAGAGAACAAGAAGATGCAAGGTTTAACGTGCTTCGGCCAAATTCGGATATTATTGAACCCTACGTCCATGGTAGTGTGTTATTGTAATGATGTTTATACAAGGTTACAACACTCAAGTTATCTCTTTCAACTTTGGTAGAGTTTCTGTAGGTTTCTTCGGGTCCTCCCTATAGAAGGCTCCTTCCTCATATTTATAGAAGAGAGGAGGTTACAATGATAATTACATATGTAGTAAATCTATTACATCAGCATTTAATGTATAAGATAGAATATACAGACTAAATCTCCTTTTTCAGCTACTGCAGATTGTCTTCTACAGGTGGGCCCCATCTGAACCATTGGGGCAAGATATGACTTAGTCTTCTGTCCAACGAGCCTTCAGGTCGCAGGTTGTGATTGGTTAAACAAGTCGCTTGCTCGACCCCAGGAATAGGGAGGTCAAGCTTGCTTCTTTGTGTACGAGCTTGGTCTGTCGAGGTCGCCTGATAGCTAAGTGATTCTAGACGTGCTTCAGGCTGATCCTTTTGCTAGTCTCGAGCTTCTCGTGAGCTCCCTTGGGCCAAACCAATTTCCATATACAACAAGTTTGATAATTCCTAATAATCCAATCATAAAACTAACTCAGCATACAATTTCTAAATCTAATCTAATTCAACCTTTGTTAAAAAATGTAACAAAAAAACTATAACTAGGTAATTTCTATTTATCTAATCCTAAATCTAACTCAACATATAATTTCTAAATCTAATTTGAACTACATTAAAAAAATGTAGCAGAAACTATAACTAAGTAATTCCTAGCTATTCAATCTAAAATTTCTGGCTCTAATTCAACCTACTCTAGAAAACCTAATAGAAACTATAACTAGATAATTCATAATTATCCAATCCTAAATCTAATTCAACCTACAATTTTTAAATCTAATTCAATTCTAAAATTCCTAAATCTAAGTCAGATCAACAAAAGCAATTAGTAGAAATGTAAAAAATACATTATCAATAATTTAATCAGTTTGAATTTTTTTAATTTTTCCCTAGAAATGCAGGTGGCATGAAGCTACACAATGATTGGAGAGCTCTAGTGTCCAATGGGATCTCAAAAATCATTGAAAGAAGAAGTGATGAAGACTAGGCATGCTAATGATATTATTTTCAAATTTTGGATGAATTTTTCTATTGTAAAGTCATCATATATTAAGTTCTATTGAGAAATTCGTCAGAAACATTGAGAATTTTTTTTTCAAGATTCATGCCAATCTTCTAATGGACATATATGTTATTAATTATTTCTTATGGATTTTTGAAAATTGTTTTGACAAATTTCTTACAAAAAAAAATCTATTGGATTTTTTACTCTCATTTCCGATGAAAAAAAATTTGTTGCATATTTCCATTGAAAATAAGCTATTTTCTTGTAGGCATAGTGACTATAGAGAGGTTGGCCTAATGTTCATAAGAATGTTTAAAGTGTGAGTTTATTAAATTGGTCATGAATGGTTAACTTAAATACAAGCTCAATTGAGAAAATAGGTTTCAGATTTGTGCAGCCTAAGAAATAAACATGGATGGGAACAATGCTCAAGTCATAATAGTAGAAAATGAAAATTTGCAATTTGTGGATGAATAAAGAAGAAGGAATAAAATGTAAATCTATAACCTTTGTGCGAGAAGATAAGTAATTACGAAACAATTATGTTTGTGGAGTGTTGCCCATGTGGTTATGTTAGGCATAAGTAAATACTAGATAACTACGTTGTCAGAAGTAATATATGGGTGGTGTATATATATGTACAATTATAGAATTAAGGATGGATGTAGTATATCTTGACATAGGTGTGAGTATTGATGCTTAGCTTAAGATGAATGAGAATGTAATGTCTAAAGCTAGTGTGCTTGGGGTCAAAAATTTTATAATGTTGGTTAATTCCTTGGACACTAGAGAGTTTTCATCATATTATTAAGTTACTCTACGATGGGTTATGCTAGTCGATTGACTAGATGCATCTCGTGAATTGATACTTATGTAGGGAAGGTGTGATACTTGTAGATTCCTAGATTACAAAAGTAACTTATTTAGGATGTACATAATTAGATGTAGAAATCTAAGTATGAAATGTGATCAAATAACAACTCTATTTAATTAACAAAAGTAAAAGCGTGATGCGTGTAGATGTGCTACGAAATGAGTCGATAAATGAACCATATACCACGAAGTGCAATGAATTCTAAAAGAAGAGACCTTACATACTTTAAAATTCTTTTACTTATTCCTGACAAATGTGGTTTGGGTTGTATTCTTTTGTGTTGATATAACTCTTTCTTGAAAACTAGTAAATCTTTTACCTGTGATAAATTTCTGGTGATGTTTTAGAAAAGGGGGTCAAATTACACTTTTTATCCTTTAATTTTTACTCAAATTTTAATAATACAAACTAACTTTTATTTAAATCAATTGTATCCTCTAACTTTCAAAATAAACGCAATATCAGATACTTTAAAAAATCAACCATTTTTCAAATGGCAAAATCCTACACGGTTGGATAGAATATTGACTACACTATTTATATTTTTTATCATCCCTAAATTTATTCACTTGTATTAATGAATTTCTATGTTCCAGTTTAAACTTATATTTTTCAATATTAGCCCCACCTAAAATTAATACTAAATAATATTTACAAAACATTTTAAGTTAGTATTTGAAGAAAACCAATATTAGTAAACTTTTTATATTATATAATTTTTTGTCTATTAACTATTTTTAATTGTGTAAAATATTTAAGATTTGAATAATTTATAAAAATAAATAAAATAAAATATATGATAAATCTTAATTTTAAATTGAATTTATATAATAATAGTATTGTGGTGGTAACATCAATGGCTATAACGATAATAGTGGCAATAGTGGTGCTAGTAGTAGTGGTGGGGGTGATAATAATGACAACAACAGCCATGGTAATGTGTAAAACTATTTTTTAAAAATGTAACAAATTAGTTAACCCACTTGGGTCTACTAGTGAATTTTGACTTTGAACTAAGACTGTTACCATGATAGCTTGACCTGGCAAAAAAGTAGCTAAACTTGGAATTGAAATGTACAATTTTTATCCATTCAGCTAATCCTATAAGGTTGGATTATCCTATTTTGATAAGTCGAGCCTCTGGCATAATTAAATGATATTTTCTTTAAGAAAATTCATATGGAAATGTACTTCCAACTTCAACAGAAAATTTTTATTATATTTTTGACATTTTTCATTAAAAACCATAATTTATATATAAAAAGTTAAAATTTTCATAGTTTTTATGTAATTATGGTTGATAGAGTTATAATTTTGGTATATATTTGTTACATGTAAAGTCTGCACAAAATTAATTTTTTCAAATTATAACATTTTTTTTATATAAAACATAAGTTTTATGTTAAAGGTTCATAAAAGTTTGTAAAATGTGTGAGTATGATTAACTTGGAGACATCAATTTTTCATTAAATTGTGATTTTATAGATGAAGATATTAATTACTCACAAGGATTTGGTTTCCATGCATACTTTTTGTCAAAATTTTACAAACTTTTTATAACCTTTTCACAAGTATTGTATTTTTTTATGAATTTTATGTAAATATATGAAATGTTGTTACTTCTTCCATCGAAGTTATAACACAAATTTTTTGAAGATTTGCAACATTTCATGAAAAAGTTACAAGTATAAATCAAATGCAAAAAATATCAAATTTGTTTACAAGACATATAAGTCTCATGTGCCTAAGAATTTTTTGAAGTGCCTATGGAATATAAAGATTTTTATTTGATTATTTGAATGCCTTTTAGCACATATATTTGTTAATTAGCCTCCATTCCACTTTGACAAATGCCAAAACTCATTACATGAAACAAAAATATATAGGAGATTTGATGATGACCTTAAAACAATATATTTTTTATGCTGGAAACTAGAAACCTATGAGGGCAGATAAACTTGGCTTGTTTATTTCTCACATTATATTTGCGATTGACTTCTAGTTGCTCAAGAAAGCCCCTCTTATGCAAATGCATTGTGCTCTGAAATGTTTAAATGAATTTTGTTTCATTTTGTGAGAGAAAGTCAATGAGTCAAAAACTTAAGTGTACTTGTCAAAAAATGTGAACCTCACCATCCAACAAGATATTCTAAATATTTGTGGATTCTCTAAAACTACTAATATTAGGAGTTAATTTCCATCATGGTGGAAGGAATGGCAAAAATTTCAATTTCGTTTTAGAGAATACTTCAAGGAGATTAAATGGTTGGAAAAGAAATTATTTATCTATGGTTGGTCACATGATCTTCACTACTAATGTACTATTTGCACTTCTAATTCATGTTATGTAGGTTGACAAAATTCTCAAGCACATTTGCTTGAAATTTGAAAGGCTTCAAAGAGCTTTTATTTAGGATTGTGATGTTGATGCTCATAAATCTTGTGCTATAGCTTAGGATACTATTTGTCTACTTAAAGATAAAAAAGGTTTGGGTGTCAGAAAATTGACCAGTATGAATAATGCTTGTTTATTAAAATGGAGTTAAAAAATTATTTATGGAACAAAAGGATTATGGAGTAAGATTTTAAAAGGAGAATATGGCAGAGGGGTTGATCGACATTGAGAGATCCACTTCAAACAACATGATTCAATATTCTAGAAAAATATTGATAGAGTATGGCATGTTTCTCTATTGGCTCCTAGTGTATTCTAGGTAATGGGAGGATGGTTGATTGCTGGCAAGATCATTGGATTCCTGGTATTCCTTCTCTCTCTTCTTCTGTGATTGATTTGTCTTCTATTTTAATGGATAACATGATGGCGGCTAATATAGTAGAACCATTATAGGAATGGGATTAGCCACTTTTACGCAATTTTCTCAATCAACCTATTTGTGATGTCTTATGTTATGATAAAACTGTAGGTCCCAAAAAATATATTAGAGTAATAAAAAGGATATTATCCTTTTTACATTTGTAAATAGTATAATCTCTTTAAAAAATAAATTAGATTCTTTTGAGTTGTAAAAGCAAAAGTCTTCGCATAAAGATTGCCTTTGGAAGTTTGTTTGATTATCAAGAAACCTAACTGAATAATTAAAAGTATATTGAAGTTACTGATTTGATATGATGTGGGATAATAGATTCCATTAGACAATTAACAAAATTATATAAGAGTGTATTAGAAATAGATTAAATCAAAAAATAGAATTGCAGTATTGCAGAATATAACAAGATATGTAAATGTGCAGAATGTAAAGAATATTAATGAACAATAAAGAACAATTTAGACACAGGATCTTTAAAGTGATTTAACTTCACCTGAAATCATAGATGAAGTCTACATCCACTGAATTAATCTTCAACCAAATGACCTCTTTTATTAACTACAACAGGACTTTAATTGGGCTCTTGGACAGCCAGTTCATACAAGATTTACACTAGGCTCTTGTAAAACCTATAACATAAGAATTAAACTAGGTTCTTGCTAACCTAGATACAACAATTCTTTTATCTCATCAAACTATGATCAACCTCATAACCTAAGATGTACAAAGAATTCAATACACCTTCAACTAGCTATAATCAACCTTATAACCAAAGAAAATGCAAAGGGAAGATCAACCTCTTACTTTGTATCTCTAATTTCTATCAACCTAGAAATTGCAATTAAAAGACAAGAAATAGGTAAAGAAACACAATACCCAATTTTGAGTGAAGATCTTAAAACATCTAATTGTGAATTCTTTTTAGACTTGATAAAAGATCCTTGAATTGATCAAATAAAGTGAGTGATGAATCTTGTTAAGCACAAATTGCTTTAAGATTTTTGCTCTTGAAGAAGTGTGTTAGTTATGAAAACTGTTAGGTTTGAACTAGGGTTAGGGGTATTTATAGTTGCTGTAATCGATATTTGAAAAGTAACTAATTTTTAGTCCTTGAATTGATTCACAGTAGTTACTAACTAATGAATCAATTTGGAAATCAATTTGTCTATAAATGTCATAAAGACATTCAAAACTTGAATCGATGCATGAATTTAATCATAGTATATTGAAATCAGGTCTTGAATCGATTAGGAAATTAATTCAGATAATTTTCCTAACCTTCGATAAAAATATTTTTCAAAATTCTTCTTCATAAACTGATTGGTAAATCGATTCAAATAGTTTTCACAAGTTTTTTAACATGAATCGATTCATGAATCAATTCACATAGTGTAAAATGGTTTTTTATAAAACTTGCACTTGTGAAAAATCATTTTAAAAACTTGTTTGAAAAATATTTAATTTTAAATCACTTCAAGAGATTTATTGCTACCTCAATTTATTAGTTTTAAAAATTTTATTTGTATCAAGTTTGACTAGAATTTCACTTACAAAAGATTCTATAAAAGATAAAATAATTGCTAAATGTATCTGTGGATCTCTTGAATCATATGCATTTTGATCTTGCAAGACAAATAATAAATACTAAAGAATATTGTCAAACTTAAATTATTTTCAACATCAAAACCAAATAGGGAAAGATAACAAAGAAATCATATTAATAAAGTTTTCAATCACATATTTTTCTAACAATATAAAAAATGTTAACAATCTCATTAGCTAGGCTAATAAGGCTAACAAAAAACCCCACTCTTTCTACTAGGAATGATTATCTTGTTTGGGATCTTACTAAATCATGTGTTTTAGTATGTCTAGCTGATAACAAAATATTTTACTCATTTAATAGTCTTCTCACTAAGTTTTTTAAGGTCCAAACTGACTTATTTTAGCTGTATCATTACAAAAGCTAAGTGTGGTGTCGATTGGGATCGTTAGAGAAAATTCTGTAGAATTTGGCCTTGTTAGCAGTTTCTGTATTTTAGCTATAACTTGAGTTATAATTGTCCAATTAATGTTATTCTTATCTTGTAGGAAAGATAAGACATAGCCCTATAACTTTTATGAAGACCTCCAAGGTTGAATCTCAAAATTGGATATCTGAAATTGGAGCTCAATCTAAAACTAGAATGTTGTCTCAGTTCTATCTCGTGTAGCCCGACCTCTAAGCACTCATTAGGCAATATCTAGAGTTGTAGAAGCCCAAATAAGGTCAAACAAATCTCAAATGGAAGTTAAGACACAAGGCTACAATTCTTATGAAGACTTCTAGACCTAAATGCATCATCTTGGGAGTGCAAATTGAGTTGCAAAGTAGAGGTAGAATACTGATGAGATGGACCTCGCAGAATGTGATTTTTAGGCCCCAATTGACATGAAATTTAAGCCCAATGACTATCCTTTGCACCAGCTCCACACTCAACCAGTTGTAAGTCAGTAAGTCAATGAAAACTAGAGGAGCAATCTATAATGGCACATTTTCACGCTAAAGGAGTAGCAGCAAGCAAAAGAGACTACACCAGCACTTCATGATTGCTCCTACTCTACCATCCAGCAACTAGCTTCTTTTCCCAGTTAAGCACTCTTTAGTTTGGAGTTTTTATAGAATTTTGAGAGAGAGTTTCTAGAGAGTGAGTAGCATGGTTTTGTTCTTCTTTTCTCTGTAATTTGTCTTCCATTCATGGAAGGCTAAAAACTTGTAATCAGTTCAAGGGATTAACAGCTTGAAGATTAATGTTGACATGTTACTTCTACTTTATAATTCAATTATTGGTCATTTCTTCTCTTTTCCTCTCTATATTTACTGAGAATTCTGAATTGAATGACTTTATTTAATTTAGATGTTAATATAATTATTGCTTAATAATCACTTATAGAAAGAGAATGGTAGAAACTAAGCAATGCATTAGGCTTTTGATGGATTATTTACTTGGCTGAGTTCTGATTTCTTAGGATGATTTTGGCTTAATTGGATGCTTAATCTTTTTAACCTTAATCAACCAAATGCTATATGCTTATTTAGTAGAGGACTTATTAATCATTTCAAGGCTTCTTGCTATGATTTAAGACCAGAAATATGATTAACAATTGATTGAATATTTAGTGATTA
This sequence comes from Saraca asoca, assembly GCA_026873985.1. Lineage (NCBI taxonomy): Eukaryota > Viridiplantae > Streptophyta > Magnoliopsida > Fabales > Fabaceae > Saraca > Saraca asoca. The sequence continues at coordinate 16,413 of JANHAO010003152.1, read as the reverse complement.
AGAATACATTAATCTCAAGTTTAGTTGATTCCCTTAGGTTGGTTATTTGCTTACTCTTGTTTATATTCCTACATTGTTGTTTGCTGTTAGAATAGTCACTATTAACCCCCTCCATTTTTTTTCTCTTAATTTGATTGTTATTATTAGAATGATCTAAGGGCTCGGCCCGGTGTTACCTTATACTACAAGTAGTAGGGTAGATCGATTATAAATTTTCTAATTTTGATTGGATTCGGCAACCATCACTAGTGTATATAAGTTATTAGAAGGTTATAATTGGGATTCTCAATGGAAACTTATATGGAAGTGGTTAAGTCCTGAAAGAATAGGGTGTTTCTTTGGAAAGCTTGTCACAATAAGCTTCTTACAAATCTACAATGTAACATGTGGACTAATAATTTCCCCTTTTGCTCGTTCAGTTATAATCAATTGGAAGATATATTACATGTGCTTTGAGATTGTAGGATTGCGCAAGTTATTTGGAAATCTTTGATTAAGCTAGTTCATCTATATGTCTTTTACTAGTGAAATTTGAAGAAATGTTTTGTTCAAAATCTCAGTTTTGAATAGGTAAAAATGATAAGGTGCCTTGGCTTATTACTTGGGGAGTTGCTATGCGGTTCCTTTAGGACTGGCACAATCAGGTTCTACTTCAATAAGGTTTTAACAAAGCTTTTGACTAGTTCACAAAATTTTAAGGTACGCTCAAAAGATTGTTCATAATTGTGCTTTTTCTAGTCCTCAAGATCATCAGAATGCTAGTAGGATTGATGTAATATGGAAGCCTCCCCCTCTTTATTGGATCAAGATAAATTTTGACAGAGCTTCTAAAGGGAATTGTGGTCCTATTGGCTATGGAGGGGTGCTTTAGGGTTGTGGTAGGGAATGGACCCAAGGCTTTGCTTGAAATCTTAGATTTTGCACAATAACAAAAGTAACTTGTCGAAGTATATTTTTAAACAAGGCTAGTAACTTTTTTAAAGTTAGAAAGTAAATGAGGAAACGATGTGACATTGATCACTGCTTTAGAAATTTTCTTTTTTTTTTTAATGATGTAAATTTGAACTTTGTTGGTACATGTGTTTTAAGTAACTTATCACACTGTCCATCATAAAAAAAAAACTATGATTGATGATTTTATACATAAAAATACTGATCAATAATCCATGAAAATTGAAAAAGTTATATACTCAATTTAAATTATTAAGAACTATTGTATTATGTTGAGATTTAAAAAGTGTTTCAAAACTCATTCATAACTTTTAATATGAGGTTATTGTATATAACAAAACAGTTTGTTTAGTGGTCACTACATTGGTCAATGCCATAAAAGAAGTAAAGAACAATTTTCTAATACTTAATTTTGTTCTTATCCTTCCATAAATAAAATGACAAGAAAAAGAACAAAATGTTATCTTTAATAAAATAAATGGATAAAAAGAAATAGAAAATTTACACTAGTTAACATATTGTGTCAACCTTAAAAACATAAAATCTAGGCCTAAATATATTTTTACTCTTTTATTTTCGTTAAAAATTATAATTTTATCCTTCTATTTTTTTAATTTAAATAATGTTATTCTTTACCTTTTTCAAGGTTGGAATTAACTCCTTTTGTCCAACAGCCATTTAAGAAAAAACGAAATACACTTAGCTTTTTTTGTCCAACTGTCATTTAGAGAAAAAAAAAGATAAAATTTTCTGAAGTGAATGTCACGTGTTATTTATGTGGAAGAAAAATTGAATTATTTTTCTTTATTGTATTTCATTTCTTATTCTTCATTTGTTTCAAGTCCTAAAATTTAAAGAATCCAAAAATCACTTTGTCAAAATAAAATGATGATTTTACATTTAGAAGAAAAAGAAGAAAATTTCTAAAGTGGATGTCACATGTGTTATTTATGTGGAAAAAATTTGAATTATTTTTTTTATTGTATTTCATTTCTTACTCTTTGTTTGTTTCAAGTCCTAAAATTTGAAGAATCCAAAAATCGCTTACGTGAAATGGTTTTGCAAATTGTAGGCAACAGTACTAATTAGTGTCAAACTAAAATGATTATTTTAGATTTAGTTGTTGCTTACTTGTAACTCATGTGATCCAAGGTTTAAGAACTCTTCCAATTCAGAATATGATCATACAAATAAAGATATATCATATAGATGACATGCTAATTAAATACAGGTTTACTTAGTAAATTCCGTCTTCTTTTAAATAAGAAATAAGAGGAAGGAGTTAATTATAACATTGTAAAAAAGTGAAGAATAATATTATTAAAATTAAAAATAGAGGGATAAAACTTATAGCAAAATTGAGATACTAAAAAAGTATAAAAGCGTAAAATCTGTATGTTCCAGCTAAATTTGGCGCTCATGATTCCTTGGAGGGATCCAATGAGGCCCACTACCGTCACACAAAAGCAGGCCACGCTTAAGGTTCTAAGAACGATCCATTTTGGTGTCCAAGCTCCGATTTTCTTCTGTACAATGTACATCTCTACTGGGAAATATACTGCCAAAGGCCAGAAGTTCAAGGCCCCTAAAACTCCAAGAACTTGGTTGAAGTACGGAGTCAGGATTGCTATTCCAGTTGTTGATATCACATAGGTTGTTCTAAAACATAACCTGAAAAGGTTTAGCTCCAAACGTGGCAGCAATGGCAGTCTAAAGGCGTAGATTTTATTCAAAAAGTCACTGTTGGGGAATTTCCTCGAACACCATCTGTCCACAGCATTATATATTGGCTGGCTGTAAATCTGATGAAACAATCAAATAGATTATGACAAGGCAAGGAAAGGATGCATATGAATCTCACTTATGTTCAAGAATTTTTTATGCTCAAGTTCTAAAAACTAATAGTTTTCTTTTTCAATGGAGATACAAAATATATACAAATCTGCTTGGTTTCCATCATATCTGATTGGTAAGAAACAAAATATTTCAAGACTGGCTTTCATTCTGCCAAACAACTGTTATGAGTTTCTGTTTAAACTTTAAAAGGTGATCGTCTAACACGTTCAAAAAGGAAAAAGTTTCTTGTGAGAAATTAATTTGAGGAAGTATTGTTGGAGACAAGTACCTGATATCCTCCAATCAAATGAAGAATAATGCAAGCATTAGCAAAGTCAATGAGCCAGTAAGGCTCATAAAAGCCAAAACCAGTCAAGAGGTTTCCAGGTGTAATATTTCCAAAGGCTGCATATCCAAAGCCACCGCAACAGAGGTAGAAGAATGTTGTAATCAGGATTGCAATCATGGATGCCTTTTTCATTGTATTGTTTTCCGGTGGTGGAGACTCCAGAGTGTCCTGATTCACTCATTAAAATTCAAAACTTCACTTTCAGTTTCAATTAATCTTATAAATTTATTTTGTATTGGAATATGAAACCATACCTGTATCTCAAGAAGAATAACTGAGTATGGATAGGAATAGGCAATATCTCCGAGTGCTTGGAACACTAACCATAATTTGTTAGCGAGTGACTTAGCCGGCACTCCAGTTACACTCCCCATAATTCTCCCATTTTCTGCATTTCAACAATACAATACAAGTCTTAAGTATTTAGCAAATGCCATAGCTTAGTTTGTTTTATTATACATACATATAATTCATAGTTTTGTTCTTCTTAAACTATATGAATTATAGAAATATAATAGCCTGATACTTCTATCTCTTTGTTGCTTTAATGAGCCTAGAAGGCTTGAAATGAAGAAAAAGAATAAACTCACTTATGACTTGTGCAATGCCCAGCCCCAATCCAATAAATGAGTATGTAAAGGACATAATTGTAGCAACAACTGAAACCCAAGTCATGTTGTGGAGATCTGGTATGAATGACATTAGGATCTGAACAATTCCAAATAGAACCATATAAATGGTATCCCCATAATGGCATGGAGCTTTATGCCCTTCCCTATGATAATAGTTTGACATCAGATTCGCTCTGTATTCAAACAAGAAACATGAGTTGACTGCCATTAGAAAAGATTAAAAGCCAAAAAAATGTCACTAAGGCACACTCTATCACATTTAAAAAAAAAAAGCAGCCTGCCAATTAAAGCAATAAATTCTAAATTCAAAAACACTAAATAGCAGAGCCATGGTAGTCTTGTGATTTTTATATTGGGCTTAACTGGGGAATTACCTCAGACAGGTTGCTGTGGTAATGACATAACCAACAGAAGTGCCATACAGCATCAAATATTGGAGGCAACCAGCAGCTAATGTCCGTTTTTTACCTGAACAAAAGCCAGACACAATTAGAAAGACAGAAATACATACTCTATAATAGCATAGAAATGAGTTTATGTGTTACTATACCAAGAAAGGTTCTAACAGCATCCATGTAAGAGTAATTTCTGTTTCCGGTTATGGGATCTGGAGTTCTGTAACAATCTGAGAGTATGGAGGAAGAGACAAAGGTTACAATTGCACAAAAAATCAAGGAAACTGGGCCTGCAATCCATCCTAATTGTGCAGTACTCCATGCCAGAGATAGTACGCCAGAACCAATGACAGCGGTAATGATATGAGCAACAGCACTCATTAAAGTTCCTAAACAAGTAATTGAAAATTGAGGACTCACTCATAAAAAAGTAATTGAAAATGGATTGGATGTGTTTTTATGGTCCTAGAGAACATTACCAGTCCTCTTGATATGCCCATCATCATCATAAGTAACACTACTGCTTACTGGGAGAGACTCCTGCATTGCATCTCTATCTGAAACTCAATGGAAGCATATCATGTAAATATAATCAACGATGCGGAATAAGTCTGGACTTAAAATTGATTAGTAGAATTGTAGAAAGAAAGATATTGCTACCTTGATTGATTAATCAAAAGGTTTGATGCAACTATCTGATTAAAAAACAAATCAAATATTTATATTATAAAAAATATATATTTACATGAAAAGTTACAAAATATAATCAAATGTCATATCAAATCAATATCTTAAAGATTTACAGTGATGTATCACCAAAAGCAAGATATGAAGAGGACTAACCTGGGATAGAAATCAGAGTTTTTAGCTCTCTTTAACAAAATAAATTAAGAGGACTATCTTTCTCTCTTTCTCTGATGTCTGCGATGGGTTCCGCTTTGGCTTAGCCTTTTTCATCTGTTTCTCTTAGCGTCCTATCAATACATGTTGAGCATATGCTCTGGCTGTGCTTCCATGCAAACAGCATGATGTATAGTTTTTGAGAAGCTAGGGACATCATTTTAATCGGAAGTCTGTGACAATGACAAATCCTATTTGTTTTAGGTATTTCAATGTGAAGTCATTGCTTTACACAATTTTTAATTTATCTCTTCCTTTTAACCATTATATTATCATCCATTTAAAATAAATTATTTTAATTTTTTTATTTTATTAACTTTACTTGTTTTGAGAAAAACAAATTGATTGTCATTTTGATTCAAATTTCGTATAAGGCTATCTACTTTATGAGAATAAGACTACATAAGATCATAGTATTAATATAAATATACAATTATTAAAATTAAAACAATCTTTTATTCCAAAACAAAACAAATGAGCAAATCAGTAAAAAAAAATTACGGATTTAAGTATAATACTTTGGTACGTTAATAAAAATTTTATAATTTTTTATAAAATTATAACTTTTAAAGTTAAAAGTTATGAATTTGAAATAAATATCTAATAGACCTTTTTTTACAATTTTTTTGAAATTTATATCTAACAAACATGTAACAAGTTTTAACTTTATCATTAATGAAATGATGATAAAGTACTAGAGTGAAACTATTTCAACAAACTTTTGCTAATGTCACACTCCTTTAAATATAACAGTTTTATATAAACTAAATTATCTTTTAATTAAATAAGTGAATAATATATATTTATAAATAATAGATTTTATTTTATTATTTCAAAAAATAAAAATATTTAAAATTATTTTATAAAATTTAATATGATCTAATTTATTATTAAAATCATATTAATTAACTAAAATCATGTTAATTAAAAGAAAACATAAAAAATCATTAAACATGATAAAATAAATAAAATTAAGTAGACTATATTAATCAACAAACTAAAAATTTTCACCCAAATTTTAATAAAAATTTATTTTTTAATTCAATAAAACGATAAAAAAAAATTCCAACCACTCCTTGTACACTACTAATTAACATCCAAAACAACTTTCAATTGGAAGTCTTTATTTATTAGGATTGCTTTACATAGTTTTTAATTTATTCTGGAAAAGGAATAGTCTTTCATCCAATGGGTTTTAACTGCAATGCAAACTCTTTAAATTCAGTATTTTCAAGTGATTTTGTTTGTATAAAATATTTATTTTGAAGGACAGCAAATTTTAGTCCTTATTCCAAAACAGATCAGATGGGCAAAGCAGTTAAAAAGTTGTTGGCTGGCTTTTAATGTTTTAGTAAGTCTATAAATATTTTTTAATTTTTATAGAATTATAACTTTCAAACTTAAAAGTTATAAATTTTAAGGGGAACGCTTCTGCATCCCAACAATTTTTTTCCGGCATATATCTCAGTATACCTTTATATTTATTAGTTTACAGTATCACCTGATTAAAATTAATTATCTTCAAAATTCTCCATATTTTATTCATTTTAATTATTTCAAGAGAAATAAATTAATTATCATTTTGATTCTTCAACCCCAATCAAATTAATTAGGTTAAATTACTCTATTATTTTTTACAATTTTACTTAATTTCTAATTAGATCTTTATAATTTAAAAGTTTTGAATTAAATTCTTATATTTATTCTTTATTTATAATTAGATACTTCATGTCATTTTCTTATTAGATTTTGTTCACAATTGACTCACATAGATAATAATCTATTAATAGTTTATGGAGTGAAAGACAAGTGATTCATTATTTCCCTTTAAAATCAAAATAATTTCATAAAATATTCTAATTTTCTCTAGGTTATTTGTTACTTAAATACAAGTAGAAATTATATGAAAAATCTACATCAACAATTGTTAAACTATATCAAAAGAGTGTTATCCATGTGTGTCAATTTCTAATAAACCTAATAAGAAAATGATATGAAGTATCTAATAAGTAGTGAAATATAATTATAAGAATCCAACTTAAAATTTTTAAACTATAAGGACTTAGTTAGAAATTGAATAAAAATATAAGGAACAGTAAACTAATTTAACTTGTTAATTACGATTTTAAAATTTTCAATCTAATTGAATCAGTCAAGAAACCTCTTGACTCCTAAAACACACTAATTATAGTCTAAGGTTGACACACAAATTAAGTCAAAATATCATATAAACAAGGAATTACTATGGGTATTAAATGAAACAAATGAAGGGATTGATTCAGTATAGTTTTAAACAGATGACATAAAAAATTAAAATCTAATGAATAACTAATTAATATGATAGTTTTAAATAGCTTATATGATTGGATAAATGTGTGGGGTTTTTCTTGAATTTAAACAAAACTTGTGGCAAATTAAACATTAAGTCCTTAACAATTAAAAACTAGTTTATGAACTGTCAAGAAGTTAAATCAAGTAATCTATTTAATAAATGATTTATCAAATGGTTCACTATTATTTAAATATTTAATGTGTAGACGTTGAGGACAATTAATAATATTTTGAAGTCTCACTCAAATTTTAAATAAAGATGTAATAAATTTTTTGTAATTTTTATTAACTTTTACAAGATTTATACCTGAAAAAGAAATAAAAAGTTATAATTCTATCATTAGTGAAGGATGGGAAAATATTAAAGTGAGACTATTTCAACAACTTTTGCTAAAGACACACCACATTAAATATAAAAATTTCATATAACTTAAATTATCTTTTAATTAAATAAGTTAAAAATTAATATTCATAAATAATAGGTTTTATTTTATTCTTTTAAAAATAAATATATTTAATACTATACAATGATTCTTATACTATGTGCTATATGGTATGCCAAAGAAGATCTTAATATGATCTAATTCATTGCTAAAATCACATTAATTAATAATTAAAAGAAAACATAAACAATTGTCCATAAATATAAAAAAATGAAATAAATAAAATCAAGAAGATTAAATCAAACCACACCTTAAAAAAAATTAAGGGAACTATCTAACACAAGTTTTAATAAAAATTTAATTTTCAAATTCAATAAAACGATAAAAACTTTCAAGAACTTATAGTGTATCGCAACTAATATGTAAAACAACTCATATATACTAATCAACTAGTAACTTACTAACTATCTAAACATACAAATAAATAATTGAACTTCAACTATACATATAAGATATATTATATATAGAATTTGAAAATATTAAATCTAAGCAAATAACCCTCCTAGGAACGTGGTTCAAATATTCATCTACCCTATTTATAAACTTTGTATTACTTCCTGTAAATTTTAACTCAATACAAGTTGTTTTACTATGGAGTTATGCCACTTCCTTTTTTATTCTCGTACTCTATTCATAAACACATGTTTATTGAAACATGATCCTCACCACCTAAAATCATAGTGATAAAACATAATTATTATAATTTCCCACAAAGAAGTCATATTTAATTTTGGTGATCACATTAAAAGGGTAGAGTAATTTTAGGAATGTTTGTTTTTGAAAAAAAAAAACAAAATGACAACTATTATTAGTATTAATTTTTATTTTATTTAATTAAAGAACAATTCAAGCTATATAAAAAAATTTTATTAAATAAAACATGACATTAGGAAAAATGATTGTGGAAAAGCCCCACCCAAATATTATTTATGATATTGTAATTGATAATTGTGTAATTTATGATTTGGAGAACAAGAATTTGAAATTCAAAAGATCAAATTTAATTATTCCATGGATAAATATGAAGTGATACAAATTCAATTATATCAAAAAAAACTAATTATTTTATTTTATTTTTATTTATATAACTATTTGTTATCAATATTTATCTTTATTATTATTTATTAATAAAAAGGATTTACACCTTTAACTCCCGAATATCATGGGTGTCATTTTACTGTATCGTATTTATTTCTTTTTGGTTGTTTTCCTTCCTTAATTTGTTTCTTGCTTTTTACATTACATAATTTTTAATTTTTTTACAAGTTAAGTTTAAATACTCTATTTTACATTTTCTTTAACATATTGAAGATATAATTGTGTATTACACAATTAATATTATAAAATATTAATTTATGTATATTTTTTTTTAATTTAACATAAATTTCAATATTATTAAAATTATATATTTTAAACAAACTATCAATATATTCTTATATATGTCAATTGATTTTCTTTTGAAAATGTAAATCAAATCTAACCACTTGTACTAATCTTAACTTAACATTATATAAAAATTATATTTTAAAATAAATTTTCATTAAATATTTGTATAAATATTACTAATTGAAATAACAATATATGATTTGTTTTAAGCTCATGAAAGAAATAATGTACATATTTTTATAGTAAAATTTTAATAATGTAAATATACTTTAAATATTTTTAAAAATTATTTTACACTATTTATTAATTTAAAAATAATATTTTTTGCTTACAACACACTAAAAAAAAAATAAATGATAATATAAATATATAAAATCAAAATAAAAAACAATAAAGTAAGATATGATCAATAATAGTGATTCAGGAATGACAGAGTAATATACAAATCAAATATGTATTATTATGTATATATATATATATATATTTAAAATTGGATACACGTTATTTTATAATAAAATCAAACTCAAAATTATATGTATGAATTAAAATATGAATACATTATTTAATTTATATTAATTAAAATAAGTCTATTTATTAGAAAGATTATATTTAATTATTTTTATAGTTAAATTAAACTTTTCATCCTCATAATACGCTCCAATTTGTAGTTTCATTCTTATATTTATTTTTTTTTGTAATTATATACTAAATCTAATTCTGTTTGTAATTTATTCCCTACCACAATCAATTTAAAAAATTTTATTTGTAATTGTCTAATGTGGCAAATATTTATTAATTTGTATAGTTAATTCGTAAGTACAACCCTAATTATAAAATTACTAAGAAAATAAGATACATAATCCCAATCATGGATATTTCTAATTTTAGTGGATTTGATTTCATTGTATCTGTTAAATACTTATTTCAAATTGCAAAAATTTACTATGTCAAGGAATTGCTCTTCATTGTCATGTTATGAGTAACTTCATAAATCCACAAATCTTTTAGTTACATAAATAATTGAAAATGAAAATCTATAAATTAATAATGGTAGGGAGATAATTACACATGAATAAAATTTAGGACTTGATTACAAAAAAGTATAAAGATGGAATTACAATTTGCAATAAACTATGGTCATGTTTAGCAATTGGTAGATTACATTAACTGTTAGTTAATTGCATTAGTGGTTAGCTGATTGTATTAGTTGATTTGATCAGTTGATTGCATTAGTTATTTGCATAAAAATGTTTGCTAAAATTAGGGGTTTACTATTAATAGTTTATATATAAAATGACATATAAAGACATGAATTTATTTTATTATTTATTTGAGTATTATTTTACTTTAAAGATGTTAACGGTAAAATCCAGTCAATAGGTGAAGTTCAGCAAAAACCCCAAACTGCAGGTTGTTAATGTCAATATGAGTGCAAATGTGAACAAGGAAGAGATTGAAGAAGAGGAAGAACAATGGACACCAAAAGCCTTTTAACGTGGTTCGGCCAAAGTCAGTGTGACCCCTACTCCACGATGGTGGTATTTGCTATTGTATGGATTTTCTCTGTATAGTTTAACAAAGTTTCAATACATGTATTCTTTCACTATTTTGGTAGAGTTTCTGCATGTATTTTTTTCTTCCTTTGTTACAATGATTTCCCCTATTTATAGAGGCAAGGGGTTACAAATGTAATTTGATAAATTATAAATTTATCTTTTCCACCGCTTCGAGCAATAAATACTAGGCAATTCACTGTCGATTTTTGGGGGTTGATGTGTCGGTTTTGGGGCTGACTTGTCGGTTAGGAGTATGTGCCTATGGCTAATGACTAAACTTAGGTGTTTCGTACCTATGCTTGAGATAGCTCGCTTAGCGATCTGAGCTCGCATTGGGTGACCTGCTGGCTAGCTTAAGTGACCTCGTTCCGGAATGGGTTAAGCCCTTCTCAGTGGGACTAGTCCATTGGTCCTTTGCCAGCCCACTTTATATGGTTCAAAAAATACCCATAACATTAGTCCTCTAACTCTCAGTTCACTCTATAGACTGGGAGTTGTATTTTGCTAGCAAAGTCTTCACTTACAATCTACGGTATTGGCAGAGTCTTCACCTACAGCCCACAGCGTTATCACTTCAGACTTCTTATCGCTTTATCTGCACTAGGCCATGCATTTAATGCACTCATTTTATAGTCGTTGGTGTGGTAGCCTTGCTTTTTGCTGGACCATTTGATCAAGAATAGCTAGATTGTCTTTGGATTCATTGATGAAGCCAGGCTAGTCTAGAAAGGTGTGAAGAACTTTCTTTCTTTTCTAGAAAATGACATAATGGGTGCATTAGCTGAGCCCCCCATGTTTCTGATAGTTCGGATCTTTGGTGGAGTGCTACGAAGTGCATATCACCTGTTGCGACAATTCCTCTCTGAGGATCCTGGGATGTTTTGTTATAGGAAGCTCCAATGGACAATTCCTTTTTGAAGATCTCGGGAAGTTTTGTTATGTTCCTCCATAACCTCCTCATGGTCATGCTGAATAATGCAGCTCTTTCACCTTTGTTCTTTGGCCTCCTTAGATGGTGAGTTAATCGTTTGGTTTCTCTAAGCGCCCTGGGGTTACGAGGCTAAGGGAAGAGCTTTTACCTTGGGAGGAGGACCAAAAAAAAAGCTGGAGCAATTTGGCTTGCTCATTGATTCTCTAGCTTGTTGGAATTTAGCTCTTCCTCTTAAGATATGTTAGCTGTATGCTTGCTTTGATTTGTACTCTTGAATCTTTATATAAATTCACCTCGCTGAAGTTTTTAGAATGAATTTTTTCATGATTCTTGTGCACCATACTAGATGTTCTATATATCATGGAAGATAATATGTAGGTTAACACAAATTCCTACAAATTACATTTGAACAAAATTTAAAATAAATAAATAAATAAATAATTAAGTTGAATGACCAATTATTCAAGTTAATGCTTCTTAGTTCTTAGTTGACAATAAATTTGAGCATCAGAGTGCTTCAGCTAGTAATGAGTTTGAGTACCGGAGTGCCTAAGCGCCTAAGCTAGTGCAAGATTAAGTGCTCAGGTAGGTCGTACGGATGCTCCTCAGCTAGCACGAGGTTGAGTGCCCAGGTAGGTCACACAGATGTCACTACGTAGAGTCTATATCTAAATGTCACTACGCAGCAAGTGTCGCTTGTCAAAAGAGGACAAATGAGAAAAATTTTTAATTTTTCTTTTTTGGTTATCCCAATTTAAATTGTGAATAAAATTTTTGTATTTATCTATTTTAACAATAAATTAGTTACTTAAATTATCTATAACCAATTTTTAATTTTATTACTATTAAATTATTGAATTATTAATTTAACTTTTTTAATTTTTTGAATTATCAAATAATATTTTTATTTCTAATTTTAATATTTAAATTATTTATTTATTTGAGTAATACAATTTTGGTATTCATTTTAATATTATAGAAATGAATTTCAACTTAAAATTTGGCGGTATTATATTTAAATAGTTAATATTAAAAATAAAAGTTAAAAGTATTTTAATATTTTAGTAAGTTATACAATTTAAATTTTAATTAATTTTAATAATATATCATCTAATCTTTAAATTGTAAACCACTTTAATAAATGCTATATATCATTATTCTTTATAAAAATTATCTATTTAAAAAAATTTAATAAAATTATCTACATCCAATCTTTAGTCTAAATTCATTAATAGAGTTCAATTTGAATTATTTTCATGTGTATTAAATAATTTATATATAAGTAAATGATTATATTTATATAAAAATAAAATACTTATCAATATATGATTAGTAATATCTAATTATAATTTGGTAGATAATATCTATATAAAAATTCTCATTTTTAAAATTTTTGTATTATCTTTTTATAATTTATAGTTAAGTTTCGACTTTAATATATGTTTCAATATTTTAATAGAGTAAAATTTAAAAAAGAATGAAAGTATTTTATATTATACATAATAGTACATGAAATTTACAATATATATATATATATATATATATATATATCTCAATAAAGCAACGCTGAACTAGGAGATTTCAAACTGAAATTTCTATTAAGTTTGTTCGAGAAGTTATCCCTTAAAAGGTTTTTAAAAAAAACGGTGAATAACTTCTCACCGTTCAGAACCACTCAATTTATTGTTTAACGTAATAAAGAGATACATTTAGCATATGATTTAAATTATTCATTTTTATATACTATAGCACATTATTTATTTTATGGATTATAATATATATTTTAAATGTATACACTTATATTGATGACGGAATTTAATCAATCCAAGTCAAAAAGTAAGTGAAATTAATTTAAATTACATTTGAAGTCATTAAAAGTTAGTGACAAAGGATTTGGATAATTTGTATGGGTCAAATAAGTTTGACTTAACATTTTAAGATGTACATGAAGCCAATCTTGTAATTGATATTATTTTTTCAAATATTTAAACATTTAACTAAGCTTAGAGCTTGGAATAAAAAAATGGTCAAAACACACAAAAGTTAATGCTTAAAATATTCAGTGCTAAAAATTGTGTTAAAATTTTAAGCATTATTTCAAATACACCCTTAGCTGAATTAGCTTTCAAAGATTTATTATTGAATATATGCTTGTTTGATATAACAATTAGGATTCTCAATAATCAATTATGAATTAAATAATTGATAGAACTCTGTCTCATGTTTGGTTGCATTTTTTTAAAAATATTTTGATAATTAATTATAATTATAAATAATAATTTTGATTAAATTGAAAAATATTTAAAATGTGCTTGATAATATTGAAAATTTAAATGCTAAAATTTAGCATTGAAATTTCAGCTCTAAAATTTTGCATATTACTAAATTTAGTGTTTGATAAAACCTTTTGTTGTAATCACTAAATTTGATTTTTAAAGAAAACCATAATTTTAAATGTCATAATTTTTTATATTATAATATTATTCTTAATATGAGTTTTAACTTTGTTTTATATTAAAAAAAATACTTTGATCTCCTCTGAAGTTTTTTAAAAATATATGAACCTCCCCTAGTTTCAAAATTTACACAAACCTTCCTTAAATCTTGAATTTCACTACACTTTTCTCCAGTCAAGTGTTTTCTGCCTCCCAACAGTGATGTCTTCCATTTGTAGCTAGTCAAAAGGCGTTTTTGACCAAAAAAATGCTAAATTTGCCCCTACTTTCATTATATAAACACATGATTTCATTTTTAGAACACATTTTTGTGTTTTGCATTAAGAAATCTCCTCGATCATTTTTTTATCACGTCTTCAAGTGTTAATCATGACATTGAAAACAAAATTTTTCATAACAATGATAATTTTATTATCATCTAATTTCATTTGACAAGAAAACTTGAATAAAAAATGGCTTATAAAAAAATATTTTTTATTATACGAAAAAATTGAGCTCAAATCTTAAAATAAGCTTTCAAAAATAGTGTTCATATATGAGGAATTAAAAAAAAAAGACTCATATCAAAAAAAAATTTCAAAAATTCTTATTCACACCTAACAAATAAATTAAAAAAAAATACACACTTAACAAATATGTTAAAAAAAATCAGGAGCAAATATAAAAAAATTATGTTTAAAAAAATGCATGAATGTGATAAATAAAATGCAATAAAATGAGAAACTAAAAAAAAAAAGTAGATTGTAGAATTATGATATCATCTTCAATATAACCCTTGATTTCCTTTGATAATTTGGTGCTTGTAATGCAAGGGAGAAAGAAAGAGAAAAAAAAAAAGAAATTATAGATTTTTTGTGTTAACTTATAAGTAAGTTTCACAAAAAGTTACTGGTATTTTGGATGCAATAATTAAACATTATTTGATTTATAAATCTTACTTTTGACTTAATAAAAAAATATTTAAGGAATATTTCAGTATATTCTTAATGAAATATGTTTCATTAGGGTAAAGTGTAGATCATATACTTCAAGGAAGGTCAATGTATTTTTCTTTTTTATATTTTTTATTTTTTAACCAAAAGACCATTATTATTGTGCTTTTTCTCACATTTTATTATAGTCACATTAATGTCAATTTATCATATTTATAAAAAAATTTATATTATAATATCATTCTTAATATGAGTTTCAACTTTATTTTATATTTTTTATGTGCGATTTTATGTGTATAAAATATTTATTTTGAACATAGTTCTTATTCCAAAACAAATCAGATGGCAAAACCTTTGAGTTTGAAAAGTTGTGCACTTGCCTTCAATGCTTTGGCAAGGGAAAATTTGATAACACTAAAATTTTTAGCGCTAAAAATAAGTATTGATAAGTGGTAAATCTATTAAGTAGTAATAGTCTCTTACTTTAAACATTGAATTTAATTAATAATTTAGTATTTGTATCCTAAAATATTAAATTTTGTATAATTTCAATATTATTATTGATTATAATTTTAAAAATTATATGCACTAGATACCTAATAATGTGATATATATATATACAAACATATACTAACTTGTATCCCGTGCAATGTGTGAGTTTAATAATTTTATTTAATAATAATTTATAATATGAATTTAGATTATAAAATATAATATATTTAAATATTAATAAATTATCATTATATTTTTACCTATTAAATAACTATGTAATTAGTATAATTATATTCATCTTAATTGTGAAAATATGCTATATTTCTTTTAAATTAATAAAGTTATTATATTAATATTTCAAATTAGCTAAATTTGTCATTTGAATTTTTTCATCTTTTTTAAAAATATTTTCTTAATATATTAATACATAGATAAATTTATTTATAAATTATTTTATTTAAAATTTTAAATTAACTACCTATGACTAAGATTTAATTAATAAGAGTTTATGTATTATTATAACTAATATATTATCTTAAAAAAATATACATTTTCTATGAAGTTGTAAAAATAAATTGGAATTGTAATAAGTACCCAAAAGTAATAAAAATTTCAAAATAAGAAATTATGAAATATCAAATTTACTATTTGATATTTAAAGATAATAAAAGAATTTAAAGAGAGAGAATTTTTAGATAGATATTATCTATCAAATCATAGTTAAATATTACTAACTACATTGATAAGTATTTTATTTCTATATAAATATAATTATTTATTATATATAAATTATTTAATACACATAAAAATAATTTAAATTGAA
>JANHAO010003151.1:0-26770 GCA_026873985.1 Saraca asoca | reverse complement strand
TTTGAAAATTTTTTATTATTTTTTTATTAAATTTATAATCTATATATAATTAATTGTGATATATTATTTAATTATTTTAGATAAATTTTATTTTTATCTTTTTTTATTTTTTGAAAAAATTTTCTTATTTTATTTTTAATTTTTTAATTTTCATTTTTTTCTTATTTTTTTAAAATAAAAAATAAAAAAAAAAGTTTTGGCAGGCAATAACGCTGCCGCCTTTTTTTTTCAAAAAAAAATAATAAATAAATTTTTATTGGCAGAACGCTGCCGCCTATATACTTTGTATTCCACACCATTCGGGGAATAATTTTTTTTTTCCAACCCCAAGGAGGGCAAAAAGCCTCCTGATGAAGCTCTCGAGCGGCAGAAAGGCCAGAAATACCAGCTCCGAATACTGCAACTTTCAACGAGTGCCTTATTCTGGTGTGCATGTGCCTAATTTGGAACGATACGCAGTTGCTCCTACAGATTTATTCCAATGTGCAAAGTAAAGTAACATTGTTGTTCGACTAAACAAGCCTTGGTCTTCATTTCTTAATTAGCAATTTGCCATAAAAAATTCAGCGGGAATTGGTTTCTGTATAGGGATAACAAAAAAGAGTTTGGAGGTTTAAGAATAAAATAAATCTAATTACAACTGCACTACTTGTGCATCAACATTTTTAAATTAAGAAATTATTGGTTGCATCTGACCCGGGAGATGGGTTTTGTTACAAGGTTCTTCCGAAGTTTGATTTGCTGAAATTTTCTTATATTTTAGAAAATGACAGATTTTTATATTTAGATTAAAATTAAGAAAGATTTATATGGAAATATTCATATTAAAAATTTTTGGGAATATTTTTAATTCAATACTCTCTTAAAATATTTCTATTGGAGAAGTGAATATCCTACATTCCCATTAGAATGTTTTGATGATATAAAAAACTATTTTATTCGTCTTTTCATTAAAACTTTACTATCATTATAGCCTTAATCCATCACTACTCATTATTATAAATCACCATCTATCATCATTATCATCGTCCATTACCATTTATTATTGTTGTTTACCACACACAATCACCTTCCATCATTTATTGTCGTTGATTGTCGTCCACTACCATACCACCATCATGCCTTACTATTATTATTGCTTTAACTAACCATTATTCATTATCATTGATCATCATCACTATCGTTGACCACTATTTATCACCATCTATCATTATTGACCATCGCCTATCACCTATCGTCATTGACCATCATTATTCATCTCTTCTCGTCATTGACTACTATTTACCACCACTGTCCATTGCAGCCCACCACCCTCTATTATTAGTCACCATTCACCATCGTTAACCATCATCTATCACCGTTGCCCATTGTCATTGACCATGATCTACCATCTATCGCATATCGTCACCTATCACCATTAATTGGTTAACTTTTCTTCATTAACCACTCAATTTTCAATAAGAACATTTTTGATAATCTAATAATATTTTTAAAAATATACAAATTAATTAAAACACAAAATTATAACATTTCTGGATATCTTTTTAAGTGAACCAAATATTAATATGACATTCTTATGAATCACGTTCTTGAAAACATAAGTTTTGTGAACCAAACTTCACTTCTGATTCATCCAAGTGAGAAATTCTTGATTACCCTCATACTTATTTGAAATCAATTTTTTAGAATTAAATTTATTTTATTTCAAATGAACTGATTTTAATTTATTTATAAATACATTCTATTATTTAAAAAATTATGTCAAAATAATGATTCTGTTAACTTGTGAATTTAGTCAATCTAGGTTCAGTAACTCTAAACTACAAACTGATAGTGTAAAGAGAGAGAAATGAAGAGAGAGAGAGAGAGAGAGAGAGAGAGAGAGAGAGAGGAAGAAAAGGGAGACACCAGAAGTTTTTAATGTGATTCAGCCTAGTGTAATGCTTACGTCCATGGTTATAATATTTTCTTTGTCTA
The DNA here is from genome assembly GCA_026873985.1 of Saraca asoca. Taxonomy (NCBI): domain Eukaryota; kingdom Viridiplantae; phylum Streptophyta; class Magnoliopsida; order Fabales; family Fabaceae; genus Saraca; species Saraca asoca. The sequence goes on along the minus strand of JANHAO010003151.1, from coordinate 24,793 downwards.
TTTTGGTAGAGTTTTTGTATCTGTTGAGTATTTGGTCTCTATATTTTTGTGGAGTTACAAGTTTTCTATATTTTTTCAGAGCATCTGTTTCTCTCTAGGGATTTACTGTTTTTTCAATCCTTTCTTGTACAATGATTTCAACTCTTATTTATAATTGTTGGGGTGTATAATCTTAACGTATTCCAAAGAAGGAAAAATAATAAATTAATTACACGTTAATTCCTACAAGTTAATCTATGCAAATTGGTCCCTCCTTGGGTTTAACTACAACGAGTGTACTTTGATCTGTGGGCTAGATCTAACGACCTAAGGTTGCTGTTAACCTTTGACTAGCGATTTGAGCTTGTGTTTGGTGACCTGATGTCTTACTTCAGTGATCGCAATTCTAATTGAGCTGGGTCTTTATTAGCTGGGCCGTCTATTTGGCTTTTATCGACCTATTTGCATGATTTTAAAAATACACATAACATTAGCTCCCAGCTCTCAGTATGATTTGTGGACTTGGAGTTGTAGATCACTAGTAAAAGTTGGTGATTGCGATTTGCCATGCCATCATTTAGACTTTTGTTTTGTTGTTTAGCCTTCCCGTACTATCATTATTGCATTTAATGCATGCATGTTTCTATAGCCATCAACATGGCAATATTTGAGCCTTGTTATCCACTGGACCGTTGGATCGAGGTAGTTGATCAGTACTTAGATCAAACGGCAAGGCCATTCAAGCTATATAAGGTGAGAAAAATTCTTTTTCCCTCTACTTTCGAAAACTAACACTTTGTCTTTTGCTTGTCTCTCAAGTTCTCAAATAGTCACCATCATTCATGTTCTCTTGCTTCATTGAGCTTGTCATTAGGGGTTTTAGATTTAGATTACTAGAGACTAGCCTTGCTCACCATTTTCTTTCCAGAACTCATCTCTTTCTTCTTGATGTGATAAGCTTTTTCAGACTCAAAGCTTTTGCATTTTACGAATGCTTGACCTTATTGGTTTCTAGTATTTTACTACCTAATTTGGTGGTGTATGTTTGTTTGTTGCTAGAGACTTTACCTATTGGTTTTAGGGCTATAGATTGTAGGTTTTAGCCTTCTATTTCCCAGGGTTTAGTGACCTAATAGGCTTTGTTAGTTGAGCCCTCCATATATTCAATAGTTTGGGTCTTAGATGTGGTGACCCGAGGCATGTATGGCCCGTTGTGTAGGAAACTTTGTTAGTCTTAACTTTTAGGTATAGTCTACTTGTAGTGACCTGACCATTCCTTCTTTTTGTGTAGATGCTTGCAGCTTAAATTTTTTACTTTAAATTTCTTCACACTTAATTGCTATCTTTCTCACCTCTTCTTCTTCACTATCTTTTTTAAAAATTTTGTCCTTTTATCTTTCCTCATTTTAAACCATCAATTTCCAAAACTTTTCTTTTATCTACTTCCATTTCCTTCTCCCACAAAACTCTTTTGAGGTAAGTTTTTATGTTTTTATTTTTTATTACTTTTGTTTATAATGTAAATTATTTGAAAAATATTGATATCATTTATGGCAAATCCTATACACATGCCAATAATAAGACTTCATAGATAAAGAGATCCATCTTCTTTGATCTTTCATATTAGCAAATCTTGTTTGTGAAACATAATCTTGATATTATACATATGAAGAAAAATATCTATGACAGTCTCATTAGAGCACTTTTGAATATATCAAGTAAGAATAAGGATGGAGTGAAATCACTAAATATTCATCATTTAAATTGATCGATCCAATTTTTGTTTATATTTGGGATGGACAGAAATTGGGTCTAACTTGATATGTAATTAAAATATCTTTGCTTAGTTTAAAACTTGAATATTTATTTTTTGTTATTTTGTGCACTATTTACCTTTGTTCTGGTGGTCATAAGTCTTATTTGCAAAGTAAATTTTTTTAATTGTTTTGTCCACACTCAATTTTTTAAACCTATGCTGAGCCCTAATTTTTAGAGTTGGGCTCAGGCCGTAAACTTTGGGTTACCCTCTATGCCTCATTTTCACTTTTATCATTTTCGTGATGGATAAGTAATCAAGCTTTTTGCCGTACAAGAGATTGGTGGGGAAAGTAATTTCCTTCGTCAAGATAAAACTAATTGTCGGTGAAATGTTACTTTATGTAAAGGAAGGCATAACTTTCTCAGTGACAATATTTTCATGCAGTGTGTGTTAGTAGAAGGAATCTTTATGCGTTAGGTCAGGTGCAGATCCAGTGTGGTCCAGGCACATGGCCGTTGCATAGGAGCATTTCATGTAGTGCTCATTTTCCATGCCTTGCTCTTTTACACCCTACTTGGTACAATAGAAAATGGGTGGAAAAGAATGGAAAATGGCAATTTACACAGAAAATAATGCATTTTCCTTTGCTTGGCTGAAAAAAATAATGGGAGTGGAAAGGAAAATGGGCTAAAAATGTCCCATGGGCCCCACAATTTTTTTTTCCGCTCAAAAGGGAGAGGAAAGTAGAGAAAAACATAACATGCCAGCCATATGTGTTTTTGCATCCCAAACCAGAGAAGAGCCAGAGAAAGAGAATTGTTGTTATCGAGAAGGAGAGCCCGAGAAGGAAAGCTGCTATTGTCGAGAAGGAGAGCTAGAGGCAGAGAAGAGCCGGAGAGCTGCTACTATCGAGAAGGAGATCTAGAGACGAGTTACTACTGTTGCCAACAAGATCTACCGCTAACACTTATCTAGACTAAACCGGAGAAGACCAGATCTACTGTTGTTATTTCCCACTCTCAACCAAACCAAATCAAGTAAATGCCACTTTCTTTTTGTATAAGAAAGGCATATCCACTTTGGCAAGTTTGTAGATAAAGCAACTTTGGCTTTTGCTTTTAGATTGCCTCACAGTCACCGGTGAAAGCATGAAGCTGCCTTTTTGCAAAATACTGAATGCCTCCTCTTATTTTTTTTTGTTTTCATTACTGGTTCTACTGTTGCAATGTGTGAATTGATGAATTAGCTAATTCTATTGTTTCCCTTTTTGTGTTGATTGTAGTTGGTTTTCAAATGAAAAACAGAACCACTTGCTGTCTAGTTTGCTGTTTGGTTTATAATTTGTGTTGATTGTTGTTGGTTTTCAAATAAAAATAGAACCATTTGCTATCTGGTTTGCTATTTGGTTCATAATTTGTGTTGACTATTGTTGGTTTTCAAATGAAAAATAGAACCACTTGCTGTCTGGTTTGGTATCTAATTTCTACATAATTTGCTATCTGATTTCTGTAGATGCTGTATAATTTGTAATCTAGTTTCTATGTAATTAGCTTCAAATGGGAAGATACAGTATCTAGTTTGGTTTTTGTGTAATTAGCTTGTGATGGGATGCTGTATAATTTGTAGTCTAGTTTCAACATAATATTATGTATTTTGCCCACTTATCAGTATGCTATAGTGAAATTATAATAGATGATGTTATATGCTTTATATGTATTTTTAAATTTAGTTCTTCAAATGAAATATAGTTGTAATCATAGATTAAGTGTAATATTTACATATTTCAACTATGTATTATGCAATCTTATGGTTTTCCTAATTTTTTTTCACTTTTGCTAAATTTCATTATTACTTCTCCTCCTATTTCCTTTTCTCTCATTTTCCATCCAACCAATCGATGGAAAACCATTTTCTTTTTCTCTTATTTTCCTTCCCTTTCATTTCCTTTCCTCTCATTTCCTTTCCTTTTTTTTTTCCTCTCACCCAAGCAGAGGGTTAAAGTCCCCTCAATTGAATCTTTTTTTTTTCAAATTTTCTTTTTTTATATGAATTTTATACATTTTCACACTTTTTATTTTAAATTTCTTCACACTTAATTGCTATCTTTCTCACCTCTTCTTCTTCACTTTCTTTTATGAAAATTTTGTCCTTTTATCTTTCCTCATTTTAAACCATCCTTTTCTGAAACTCTTCTTTTATCTACTTCCATTTCCTTCTCCCACAAAACTCTTTTGAGGTAAGTTTTTATGTTTTCATTTTTTATTATTTTTGTTTATAATGTAAATTATTTGAAAAATATTGATATCATTTTTGATAAATCCTATACACATGCCAGTAATAAGACTTCATAGAAAAAGAGATCTATCTTCCTTGATATTCCATATTAGCAAATCATGTTTGTGAAACATAATCTTGATGTGAAACATATGAAGAAAAATATCTGTGACAGTCTCATTAGAACACTTTTGAATATATTGGGTAAGAACAAGGATAGAGTCAAAGCCAAACTAGACTTAGTTGAAATGACAATATGAAAGGAATTAACACCAAAGAATAAAGGTTAGCAAATGTATTTGCCTTCAGCTTGTCATACTAGGTTTAGAAAGGAGAAAACAAGTTTTTGTGAGTGTTTGTATAGTGTTAAAGTACCGCAGGGGTATTCTTCAAATATTAGAAGACTTATTTTAATAAAAGATTTGAAATTAGTCAATTTGAAGTCTCATGATTGTTATGCTTTAATGCAATAACTGTTACCGGTGGCTATCCAATTGGTATTTCCTAAATATGTGAGACACATTATTACTAGACTTTATTTTTTTTCAATGTAATATGTAACAAAATTGTTAACCTTGAGAAATTGGATGACTTGCAAAAGGAAGTTATTGTTTCACTATGTCAACTTGAGATGTATTTTCCACATTCCTTTTTGTATATCATGGTGCACTGATTGTTCATCTGGTTAGGGAAATAAAACTCTATGGACTAGTTCATTTGAGATGGATGTACCCGTTTGAATGATATATGAAAATCTTATAAAGATATATGAGGAATTGACATTAGCTTGAAGGATGTATTGTTGAAGACTACATAGCTAAAAAAGTTGTTGAGTTCTACAGTGAATATTTATCAAATATCGAAGCTATCAGAGTTCCCAAGTCTTGTCATGAGGGAAGAATTACAAGTAAGGGTACACTAGGGACCCTAGTAGTTAGCATCACTCGTGAAATGTGATTACAAGTACATCTTTACATCCTACATAATATTAAAGAAGTGTAGCCTTACTTAGATGAGCATATAACCTTTACAAGATAGTACAATCATGAAAGGAATGAATAATAGGTATAAGTTGAACACAACTGCTCCTTTATTACTTAGTTCTAGAATTAAGTTCATTTTTGGTTGGCATAAACATCAAATGATGTTTCTGAAACTATAAGATGGTTAGCTTGTGGACCTCACATGGAAGTCTTATCTTATCATGGATATGACATCAATGAGTATTTTTCTACATAAAGGGATAGAATGATAAGAGCACTAAGCAAAATAATGGGATTACTTTGATGGTTTGATCAATGTTGTTTCTTGTTCCAAAGATAAAAATCTTGTATATGCAAATATGTCATATTATAAGGTCATTGAAGACATATGGGAGCTTGACTACATCAAATATAGAGTGCCTATGTATCGATGTAAATGGATAGAGAATAATAACAACATTCAAATTGATGAGTTGGGATTCACATTGGTGGATTTTAATAGATAGGGTTATAGAGGGAATTGTTCATAATGGTATCCCAAGCAAAACAGTTTTTTTATATCACAAACTCAATCGATAAGAAGTGGTCTATAATTCTTTAAGGGAAGAGATAAATTGCTGGTGATGGGGATGAAAAAGACATACATAATAATATTGAGGAGACTTCTCCTTTCTTTTTAGGAATACCTTTAGTGAATTATAAAGGAAACTTAGAAGAGTTTTATGTGCGAGATGATTATGGTGAAGGGATATGAGTTGAAGATCCTCTAAGAGAAAAAATTAGGAAAAGTTGAAGGTAATTGATTGTGTTTATTAGTAACTATATAATTTTTAGTTTAGATATTTATACTTGATATATTATGTGTTTATTGTATATAAGCAACTAATTATATAGTTTTTATTTTAGATTCTTATACTTCATTATATGTTTATTAAAATTACATAACTTAATAATAAAATTATTTGATTTTAGTGCAACGAAAACTGCCTCAGGAAGAAACTTAGTCATATGGTAATAATGTACAATCTATACAGCCTCTTGAATGCTTTGCTATATAAAATACATATATCATTTTACTAATTTCATAAAAAAATAAAATTCTATCTTTCAGGTGCATTAACTCTCAAGAATTGTATATATAAAAACACAACTTGGACTTATATGGATGGGCACAACAACACTTGAAATTTCCTCTCTCAAACTCATCAGTGTCAGAAATTGCATTGCAAAAGAAGGCATAATTAAAGGAGAAGTACAATTGAGTAAATTTAGTTAGAAAGTAAGTAAATGATTATTATGTATGGACTTATTGTTAATTTGACATGTTTTGATTTTAATTTAGTTTTGTAATGTCTTGAATGTTTTGTTGATCCAATAAAATGTTTAATGTTATTGAAATTCGGATTGTGTTGAGTGATGATAGATTTTGGTTCAATGGTTGTTTCTGATAAAATATAAATAGCTATAGGTTTCTATAAAAATGTAGCTAGTAGTAGGTTTTTGTAAAAAAATATAGCTAGAAGCAGGTTTGTTTTTAGAGAATCCACTAATGATGTCAGTTATTATAAAAAATTGACATCTTTAATGGTTATTATTGCTTAATTAAAGACATAGATTGTTTTCAAAATCAACCTCTTAAGTGGTTGAGAAAAGATATGAGTTTGTGATAAAAATCGACATTTTTAGAGGAAGAAAATATGTCATTTATTTATAAAAAAATTGACATGTAAAATTTTTTTTTCTAAATAAAAAGGCTTCAATTGGATATTAGAAATCGATGTTATTTCTTGTTTTATGTGTCAGTTAAAAAATCAATATATATTGTTCTAACCTATCACATCACTAAGATAGACGTCGATTTCCAAATTGATGTATAATATGTGACATAACTGACCTATAAATGTGTTTTTATAATAGTGGATAGGGCTTTTCCATGATAGGCATTCAATCTCAACTCATAAGTCTAATCTTTTATATTATTGGAAAATTTCCATACATCTTGCAATTGAAAGCCTTCGGTAAAATAAGGCCAAATCTTTTTAATTCTGAACCAGAATTTGATCACAAGTTATCATGACTCATATGTTTGTTCCAACTGGTTATTATTTTGATCTTTAACCATTTGTGACTTTGTTCAGTTTGATCATAGATGAAATCTGGAGAAGCTAAAGAAAAAAATTGCAACTTTGTTCATCTTTATCGCAAACAAGATCTGAGGAAGTTGAAGATTCCTTACATTGCCAGAGAACGATCAAATCTATTTATGATCTCTGTTTATCACTTGAATTTCTAGAAATTATGATCGTCACACTTTCATTAGCTTCTCTAAGAAAAAATGAGACCCCAAGAGGTCATCATTACTAGTGTTGCCAATTCTTCATCCAAAATCTTCATAGACAAAGAGATTTCTCTAGTCTTTAGTGCCTGATCTACAATGGGAAATACATTAAGGGCTCAACATCCCCTTCTGGGATCTATGTGAAAACATATTAAGCATCTAGATGAGAAATTTTTGCATTAGAATGCTATTGTTAGTGATATAAAGCATCTGTCTTAGATGGTCATTGCCATTGTTTGCAATTTTGGATATTTGTGAATGAGATTGTCTACACATGAGTGGCTGAGTAAGCCATATACAATGCCAATGACAAATCCAAATTTTTTGGACCTACAAAATGAGAAAACAAGTGACTGGAATGGGGGCTCTAGAGAGCACTCTAATGGCCAAGTTACTAACCTTATGAGAGAAGGTAAAAAATGAGAATAAGAATGAAGAGTCAAGACCTTTGTAAAAGGTGCATACCTTGGTTTCTATTGAGAAGTGATGCATAGATTGATACTTTAGGGTTGGGTCAATCATTCATGGGCCAATCGACCACTTTAGATGTCACTTGATTTAGGCCTGATGGATTAGGTTAGTTTGTTGTGGGTCGTTCAACCTTTTCTTACCTAGCTTACTATTTTGGGTCGTATCACTAGTATTTTACTTTTGTTGACTTACTGTATGTACTTTATCAAAATTCATTTACTAACATTTACTCATTATATAAAAAAATTATCTTCGTTATTGTTCTAGAAGAAAAACAAATCTACATATAAATAAGGATTTAAAAGGTTTTTTTTAAATCATTAATTAAGAAGGCCAAAAAATTGAATTACAGTTTAATTCTAAATTAGTTCATTTTATATGCATTTATTACAAGTTGATAGCGTTGACGATTTAATTATAAATTATTTTAAACTTTTGGAGTGTAATTACATAAAATAAAACTATAATGATCAAATTACAAAATCAATAAACAATAATGACCATAACTTTTATTAAAAAAAACCTTGATTTTTTGAAACTAAATTAATTTAACCAAATGTGAACTTTACTAAAAGTATGTCATTTTTTTCAAAAGATAACTTATCGTCAAAATATGATTAGAAAATATTCAAATAAAATAAAAACAATATATAACAAAAGAATAATCCTTTGAATTAAGATCCAATGACCTTTCACAGGGAACTTTTAGAAACTTGCTATTATTGGTGAAATGCATGTGGGGCCAATTTATTAATCCATGAATCTTATGTTTCCATCATAAATCCTCATGGGCATATGTCACAATTTGGGACTTGTGACCAAATTTGGTAGGAAAATGTGCTTGGATTTGGAGGAAACTTGACACAAAAATCAAGCATAAAGAGAAGATCTTATGGTGTGAATTTGAAGGAAAATGCTTACGTAGGTTATTTTTTCGATTTTCCTCATTTTAAGGGTGTTTATATAGTTTTGACCAAGGTAACTTGTCCAGTGCAAGTAGATAAGTACATGGCCATGATCTTTGGATTTTTATCTTGGCATCAATATGTTATGGCACATTAGAACCCTTAGGAGTTGGGAGAAAAAGTCCTTATGTTAATTGGGAAAAAATATATCTACTCCAGTCGATAAGGTTTTTGCTTAGAATGTTCTTTAAAGTGGAAGTGTCCGGTAACCCGAGGTGGGCATCGAGGCACTTGTCTAAGGGATTGAGTGTGTAGCCTTAAGCCTCCCCTACTCACTCAGGAGTTTATAATTGAGGCTCATTATATATGAATAAAGAAGTAGCCCCTCTTCAATCAAAATATTGTCCCATAGAATTTCTTTACTTTTGGCCTCATACATCTGTATTTGTTCAAATTGCATGAACACATCATGATTTTCTACGTGAATGATTTGGTTGCCTTTCTATGTGATTGAGTTGCTATGTGCTATATGATTTATGCTTATAGTTGACTTGATATGCTATAAATTATGGATGTTATCCGTTATTTTCAAAACTTACTTAGTGTATGACCAATTGGCTAGCTTATTCTTTGGTATTAACTGATTAAGCATCTAGTGAATAGTATAAGCATCGCACATTTTGATAGTCGAGTTGTTGGACCATGAAGTTGGTATCAGAACATAGTGGAGACCATGCTTCTTTGTTTTCTACCACACCCTGTTAATACACCACTATGTCAAAGAAAATGATGTTTACTGAACATTTTGATGCAATTGATATAGCAATTGGGATTCTCGAAGGAGTAGTCGAGGCCGTAAAAAATATTGAAAATGAAGAGATCCCTGAACTCTTTCAAAGGGCCAAGAATTGGGAATCTCTCAAGCACCGTGTCTGGAATCTTGAAGCTAGGTGGGAGTTGAAACCACAGGAACTAGTGAATTTCCACAATTCGGTGAGTGGCTTGATATGATTGACATCAATAAGAAGGATTTGGGGGATGCTATAAAAGACCTTACTAACAAAGTGGAAGATGTAGTAGCCACTCTTCGTGTTGAGATAAGTGACATAGTAGCCTTAGTGAAGGTATTGATGATGGCCATTAGGAATAGTTTGCAAGAAGGTGGTGCCTCAAAGTGAAGGGGGAAAGTGAAAATCCCCAAACCAAGGCCATATGTGGGAGAGAGAGAGATGTATAAAAGGTTAGGAATTTTATGTTTGATATGGACCAATATTTCTAAGTAGCTGGCATTATTCAAAAGGAAGAACAGCTGAATCAAGCAACCATGTTCTTCACGGACAATGCTAAGGTCTAGTAAAGGACTAAGTATCAGGCAATTCAAGAAGGAATGTGTAGAATCAATACTTGGGAAGAGCTCAAGCAGGAATTGAAAGTGCACTTGTATCCTGAGAATATGGACTCTCTGGCTTGACAGAAATTGCAGGAGTTAAGATAGATAGGATCAGTCCAGGATTACATGAAGATGCTTATGACAATGATGTTGGATATAAAGGATATGTCTAAAAAGGATAAGCTATTCTGGTTCATGGAGGATCTATCGAGTGAAGTTGCCATGGAACTCCAAAGAAGGAGAGTTAAAGACCTCACGGAAGTGGTGGCCATAGCTAAACACTTGTCCGACTATGACATTAGCTTTCCTTGAAAAAAGTCCAATGAAGGGGGCTTGAATACTACTAATGGTGGCTAGCCAGGCAAGGATGGTAATTCCAAGAGTGGAGGGGAAGGAGCCTCATCCCATTTGCATGAGATAATCCTAAACATCCATCGAAAAAAGAAAGTCTAAGACCCTAGCCTGTTTCTTATGCAAGGGGCCTCATGGAGTAGTCTAAGACCCTAGCCTATTTCTTATGCAAGGGGCTTTATAGAGTCACAGAATGTCCACATAAGACTGCCCTTAATGCCTTACAAGTCAAACTTCAAGCAGAAGTGGAATAAGGTGACGAGGGTGGTGATGAAGATCTTGATAGGGAGGTAAAGTCTTGTGCTAGGATTGGTACAATTTGATTCCTAGACTCTAAAGAGTAGTGAGATAGTAACAAAGCGTGGTAGATCTCATCCCTACTAGGGATTTACTCATGCAAGGAACTATATAGGCTTGAGGCTACCACCTTGCACAAAAGTAGAGGAGGTAGTGGACGAGGCATATCAAGAAAGATGTGCAAAGTAGGCAAATTCTTTTAAGGAGGAGTTTATTGAGAAGTTAGGGGGCGTAGTGTATTCAATGAGTAGCTGCCTTACTCCTACTTTTTTATTATTATATCTAATTGTGAAGTTCTTGCATGCAAAACCATTCACTTAGTCATGAGGATAACTTGTAGCAATAGTTCATATTGCTTTGAGAGTACTGGAGTTTAGTTACAAGAAAAGCTTGCAATAATGACCTTTGAGAGCATGGTGTGTGGAAAGATAGAGCAAGAGTGACAGATAACTCTTTGTAGTAGGTGTAATCTAAATGCCAAGTTACTACTTAGCTACAAAGACAATCAACTCAAAAGTTGTGAAGACAACTCATTTTCATCGTTAACATCAAGTCAGAGAGACAATATGAAGAAAGCCTAAGAAGAGCTAAAGAAAAGTAGATCAAAGACTTTCAATGAGAAATGTTAGATTGAAATGTTGAAGACAAAACATTGGCGAAGTGTAAAGAGACAAATAGAGAAGAAGTCAAGGTAGGAGCTTGGGGGAAGCAGATTGAAGATTTTGTCGATGCTGTATTAGATTGAGTCATCAATGAGGGCATCGACATTTTCAAGTGGGCGAGAATGTCATAGTTTGGGAATTATGACCAAATTTGGCAAGCAAATGTGCTTAGATTTAGATGAAACTTGGCACAAAAATCAAGCACAATGAGAAGATCATATGGCACAAATTTGAAGGAAAATGCTCTCGTAGATTATTTTTTTGATTTTTCCCTGATTTATGGGCATTTATGTAATTTTGACCTAGGTAACTTGTCTAATGTGAGTAGGTAAGCATATGGCCTTGATCTTTGGATTTTTATCTTGGTGTCGATATGTTGTGATGCATTAGAACTTATTAATGGTCGATTTTGGTAATTGATCAACTAGGGGTTCTGGAATCTAAACTGTTGTACAAGACGTGAAAATATAGAGAAATGGTGAGAGCAAGAAAAAGAGAAGTAAGGAAGAACACATAGGATTTTAACGTGGTTTGGCTAAAGCTAGTTTGGCCCCTACATCTACAATTGCTATATTTTCTTTGAGGTTGTTTTTCTATTTGGCTTCACAGAGTTACAATGCTTACAGTTCTCTCTTTATTTCAGCAGGGTTTCTGCATGTATTTTCCTATATATCTGATACAATGGTTCCTCTCTCCTATTTATAGAAGTCGGGAGGGGTACAAGTTGTAATTTATCATTGTAAAACTATTATTATAGCCGTATCAGGTAATAAATGCTAGGCGTCAGGTAATAAACACAGGACAAATTATTATCGGACTTTGGAGGTTGACTATAGGTTGGAAGTGTGTTCAAGCTGTCAACCAGATATTAGCTATTTGCAATGATGCCAGAGGAGCTCGTCATAGTCTTAGTTCATTGGAGGTCTCGAGCTCGCACTGTGTGATCTGCCAACCAGCTTCAGTGACCTTGCTACAGATGGGGCTGTGCTTCTGTCTTGACTTGGTCTATTGGGCCTTTGCTAGCCCATTCCACTCAGTCCATAAAATCCTTGTAACACTAGCCCCTCAACTTTCAATTTGCTCTGCAAGTTAGGAGTTACTTTTTGCAAGCAGGGGCCCCCCGTTTGTGATTTGTGGTGTTGCCAAGTCCTTTATCTGCAATTTGCCATGCAATTAAAGTCTTTGTTTATGGCCTACCGTGCTGTCATATTAGGTTTCAATTTTTCATTTCATTTGTACTAGGCCATATCTCTTTCTGTACTTGTTTCACAGTTGTTAGCATGGCATTCTTGCTTTCTTTTGAGTCGTTTGATCAAGAACAGCTAGGCATTTTCTAGATTCTTTAGGAAAGTTGAATTAGTCTATATAAGGCATGAGAAAACCGTTTCTTTCTCCCTAAAGATAACCTAATAGATGCCTTAGATGAGCCCTTTATGTTGATATCAATGTGCACTTTTGATAGAGTTCTAAAAGATACGTGTGCGGCTTGTTAATGCAGTCCTATGAGGATTCTGGGAAGTTTTGTTATCAGAAGCTTCCATGGGTAATTCCTCTTGGAGGATCCTAGGAAGCTTTGTTACATCCCTCCATAGTCCCCTTGTGTTATCATTGAAGAAGGTAGTTCTTTCCCCTTGCTCTCTGGTTTCATTGCATGGTGAGCCAATCTGGTCGATTCCACAGCCTTGTTGTTCGGCTGAGTAAATCATCTTGGCTCTACAAACACCTTCGAGGTGAGCGAACAAGGGAAATAAGCTGTCAACTCAAGATGGAGGAAAAGAAAGAGGAGCTGGAACTGTCTGAGTTGCTCATTAGCTCTGGGCCTCCTTGTAGCTTAATAACGCTGAAGGATGCTTTCTTTGCTCAGGAGGATCTGGGGAAACTTGTGCAGTCTCTCTACCTACTTTCAATGTTGGTTTTCTTACTCCAGGCATCTTAGGGATGCTCAAGTTGAACTAGTCATCGACTCGGATGGAGGTTATGGAAAGATTCAGCTTGTTCACTTGGTTTAAGGCCAGTTCCTCCTACTTATTATAGCTGTAGGCTTATTCCAGTCTTTGTACTTCGAGGTCACTTATGTACATTCACTTCATTGATAGAGGTTTTATAATGAAAATTATCTTTTCTGATATCCCAATCATGTAATTGGTTGTCGAGTGTTGCAGAGAATAACAAAAGCTGTTCATATGTTGACTCTTGCATAATGTATTTGATCAAATATGGAGTGAAAAACTTAATTGGTCAAATTGATATTCAAGCTGGTAATGAACTTTGGGCACTAAAGCACTGTATCCAGTAGCGAGTTTTTAGTTCGTAGGAAAGTCTACTAAGTTTGTAGCTTAAGTCATACTTTTGGTAATTTTTGGATTATGCTTTAATTAGTATGAGCCTGCCAGTGATTAAGCTCGTCTGAGCTTAGGCGAGGTCAAGTGCACAGTGGGTGATTAGGTGTACTTGAATTAGCACTGAGTGACATGGAAGATTAGGTGCGCCTAAACTGAAGCGAGGTCGAGTACACAGTGGGCGATTAGGTGCACCCAAATTGGCACTATACGATGTGAGCGATTAAGTGTGCCCGAGTTGAAGTGAGGTCGAGTATGCAGTGGAAGATCAGGTATGCTAGAATTGGCATTGAATGACGTAGGTGGTTAGGTGCACTCGAGCTGAAGCAAGGTCAAGTGCATAGTGAACAATTAGGTGCACCCTGGGTGATTCGGTGCACCTGAATTGGCATTGAATGATGTGGGCGATTAGGTGCGCCTGAGCTGAAGTGAGGTTGAGTGCGTAGTAGGTAATTAGGTGCACCTGAGTTGAAGCAAGGTCGAGTATACAGTAGGCGATTAAATGCACCCTGGGTGATTAAGTGCACTTGAACTGGCACTGAATGACATAGGCAATTAGGTACACCCGAACTAGCATAAAACAATGTGGGTGATTAGATGCCCCTAAACTGGCACTGAACGATATGGGCGATTAGGTGTGCCCTAGCTGAAGCAAGATCGAGTGCATAGTGTGTGCCCTAGGCAATTAGGTGCACTTGAACTACTGCTAAACGACATGGTTAATTAGGTGCACCCAAGCTGAAGCGAGGGATGACTCGCAAGGAGAAATTAGTGATCCATAGCTCATTTGTTGCGATCTGTGAGCGAATAGTTGAAGTCTCATCCTTTCAGTTTTTGTGAGCCGTGTAATGATTATTGTCTCAAGCAACTACTTCTGCTAGGTTAGTAAGGTTTTAATACTGATTAGCATTGAGCCATCTGATTATGGGTTTTCTAGTAAGCACTCGGATCCAACGGTCAGGTCATCTATGATTTAAGTCAGGAAAACCCCCTATTTTTCAATAGTCATTTGAAATTCATATTTGTGAAACCCTTCATTTAGACTCTCTTTGAGAGATTTGTAACCATTTGTCACTGTCACTCACTTTCACTGCCATTTCCAGGTTTAACAAGCTTGTAGCTTGACTGTCGACCACCAGAAGTTGATCCAGTTCACGTTCCAAACTTCTTCGTCCCGTTTCGTTAAGGTAAATTTCTTTTCTCTAGCTTTGTGGTTCCTGAGCTTTTATTTCGAGATTTTCCATGAGCTTGCTTATTTTTTCCTAGTAAGACCTAAGATACTGGTTGAATCTATGTATTTTTGCCTTCCATTTCATCCAATTTGCTTGGTCTGCCTGTTGGTAAATGTTAGGAGTTTTTCTCAATTTAGAGTATTTGGTTAGGTTTCTGGGCTTCAATGGCCCAATAGCTTGGACCCCCTTTTTCATGCTTCGACTCAGTGAGTTATGGCATGTGCGACTTTTCCATGGGAAAGCCTCTTATTAGGATGAATTTTAGGAGTTAGAGACTGGCTTGTTTTTGGTGACTTGATCATTTCTCTTTCCTTTCTGTAGATGTCTCTATCTCATAGACGCCGCAGTCACCGGATCATTTGTGAAGATACCGAGTCTTCTAAGGAAAGTGGGGAGTAGCTCCACGTTACGGGGGGTGTAACTTTTCAAAGTGGCGAGGTATCGAGTGAGTTCATAGCTCGCTCTGAATCGCAGGGGTTTGCAGCTCATTCCCCTTTCTTGCATCATTCCTTAAGGGGCGTTTGGTATATTGATTATTTTGTTGTTCCTTGGAATCATGTTTTCTGGAAATAATGATTTTTGGGAATGTTAAAAATATGTTTGGTTTACCTTAAATATTCTTGAGAATGTTAGACATCCCCACGTTTAGTTCTAATGTAACTTTCTAGGGAATCATGGCATTTTTGTGAGAGAAAGGATGAGAGAGAAAGTGAGAAAGAGAATAAGAGAGAAAGAGTGAGAGAGGGGACGAGATAGAAAGTGTAAGAGGAGATGAGAGAGAAAGAGAATAAGAGAGAGAGTGAAAGAGGGGATGAGAGAGAAAAAGAAAGAGAGAGAGAGTGAGAGAGGGGATGAGAGAGAAAGTGATAGAGGGGATAAGAAAGAAAGAGATTAAGAGAGAGAGAGAGAGAGTGAGAAAGGGGATGAAAGAGAAAGTATGAGAGAGGGGATAAGAGAGAAAGTAAGAAAGAGAATAAGAGAGAGACTGAGAGAGAGGATGAGAGAGAAAATATGAGAGAAGATAAGAGAGAAAATGTAAGAGAAAGGATGAGAAAGAAAGTGATAAAGAGGATGAGAGAGAAAGTGTGACAAAAAGGATGGGAAAGAAAGTGAGAGAGGGGATGAGAAAGAAACTATAAGAGAGGATGAGAGAGAAAGTGAGAGAGGAGATGATAGAGAAAGTGTGAGGGAAAGGATGAGAGAGAAGGTAAGAGAGAGAATGAGAGAGAAAGTGTGAGAGAGGATGAGAGAGAGTGAGGAAGGGGATGAGAGAGAAAGTGAGACAAAGGAGATGAGAGAGAAAGTATGAAAGAAAGTATGAGAGAAAGGATAAGAGAGAAAGTGAAGGATAAACATTCATATGCCCATGGGAAACTAAGATTCCCACCCCTCCCATGGGAATGTTTTTTGTGGAAAAGTTATCAAAAATGATTCTTAGGAAATAATGTTTCCTGGGAATCTCTTTTTTAAAAACTGCATACTAAATATAGGAAATAATATTTTCCAAGTTAGAATTCCTAGGAAAGTAAAAACTTTCCCCCTACCAAACACCCCCTAAGTGTCAAACTCAGGAAGCTCGGGGAGATAGTTGAGGCATACTTCTTCCCAAAGGGTTGCCACATTGTAATGCCATCTTGCAGTGATCATGCTACTCATCCTCTTGCGTAGTTTATAGCCATCAGTATCCAGCATCTTGGTGTTGGACTTAGGTTTCCAATTCCCTCTTTTGTGATTGACTTCTTAAATGAGTTAGAACTCGCACCCTTCCAGATGACTCCTATCACATACTTGAGCATGATTTTCTTAACTCTTGTTTATATAAGAAATTGCCTTCCACCCCCCTTCAACCAAAGTTTTCAGTCATCTCTATGGCATCAAGAGCATCAGAAAGCGAGAGGGGATTTATTACCTTTCGGCCTGTCTATCCAAATATAAGAGAATCTTCCCTAAAGGGGATGCCAAGGGGAAATCTAATGCCGGGCATTACAAGTCCTATTAGTTTTATATCTCTTGTCCATCCTTGCATCGTCTTCAAAGTCTTAGTTTTGTGGTGACTCTAGGTAAGCGAGTTGGAAGTATACATGCTTTGTTATTTATCTCATCATCAGTCTGAGTTTTTTTTATGTGTGTTTTCTGTAGGTGGAGCTAGGAAAGAAAGACCAGAGTTGAGGGAGGAGGAGGTTGAGGTGCTTGATCAGTTTGCTACCTCTGAGGATTTTCAAAATGATTTTAAATTTGATGAGGAGCTTCTGCAGGCACATGGGCTTTCTCCTGCCCTTGGTATTGAAGTTCTTGACAGCTTGACCGACATTGGGGCTTGCGGTGTTAGGGAGGTTGCTTCAGCGGACTTTAGCTAGCAAATTGACATAGGGAGAGTTAGTTTTATGATGCCTCCTCTTTTAGCAAGGTCGAGGTTAGTCGCTGCCCTAGCTCCTACCCAAGCTAGCCATCCTTCTTCTTCTGTTGTAACTCCAGCTTCTACTCAAGCCAGTCACCCTTCCTTCTCCACTACTGCTCTAGCTTCTACTCAAGTTGGTCGCCTTTCCTCCTTGATGATTGCAGAAGAGACTTTGCTCGCACTAGTTCCTGTTTTGTAGTTGGGGCCACATGTGGTCAAGGGAGGATTACCAAGATCCTTTGACCATAAGGAAGAGACTCTAATCGAACCCCCTCCCAAAAAGTAAAGGATTGATAAGGGAATGGGAGTCATCATTTGCCAAGAGGAGCAGATCGAAAATGCTCCAGAGGGCCCGCCTGAAGGCCTAGGACCTAAGACCTTGGCACTTTATGGAGTTGTTAAGAAAAATGTGGGCTAAATCTTGGGGGCTCATATGAAGTCCCTGGAGAATGATGAGATTTGAAGTAGCGATTTGGCGGGCATACTAGCTCGTCACTGTTTGTTGGTCGGTATCACTCTTCCTTGTTTTTCTTATTCTTTAGCATGCATCCTGACTTCTTGTGGCCTCTTTCTTTTAGGGGGTATTGGAGATGATAAAACTGAGAAATGAGATTATTAGCTGGGAAGAGGAATGATGCAAGCTTGAATATGATCTGGCGAATGTGACTCACGAAGCAGTAGAGCTGAGAAAGAAACTAGAATGCGTTGAGGCTCAGCTGTGGAGCATTGATGCTGTGAGGAGGAGAGCAGAAGAGGCCTTCGTTTGTGAAATAGCCAGTTTAACTTCAAGACTTCGTAGAGCCTATGATGAATTATAGCAGAGGAGAGAGGAGTTAGTAGTGTTGGCAAAGGGGGTTGAGGTTTTTCAGAAGCAGATTCAGGCTGCTGAGTAAAAGATAACTCATATTAAGGACAAAGTGAATCGAGTCGAGGAGACGGCTAAACGGGTTGAAGAAATGGCCAGACAAGTTGAAGAAAGGATAGCTCAAGCTGAAGAGGTGACTAAGTGGGCTAAAGAAGTGGCCCGATAGGATGAAGAAAGAGTCACTCGTGTTGAAGAAGAGATTGCTCGAGTCAAGGAGAAAACTTCCACTATGATCGTGCAGGCCGAAGTTGTTGTGATTGCTGACACTATTGATGGTTTCTTCTACACTTTGTGGTGAAGGCATCCAGACATGGACTTCACCTTTTTCGGCAAAGAGGGTGAAGCCATCATTCGACGCTTCGTAGAGGATGCAAAGGGGACCTCGGTCCTGGGAACTGTAGCTAGTGGTGAAGTTCCTTCTACTTGGGATAGTGATCAGGTAAAGAGTGACCCATTGGTTGATAAAAAGGGCTACAACAAGGCTTGAAGGATAGTTAACTGAGGATCTTCCCACTCCTACTATTGACTCAGCTCGCTAGGATTCTTCTGAGCCCTCGGCCTTTTTTTGAATTGTGTTATTGCACCCTTGTCTTGCTTTTGCTCTATTGATGTATCTGACTAATGATCAAATGTAATTGGAATATCACTATTGGTTTTTGCATGGACTACTTATCTTCATTTGATTCCATTGTTCGCCTTGATCGATTTACTTTTCAGATCTTCCTCCCTTTTTTTTTACCGAGCTGAAAGATCAATGGGTAAAACATGGAGATCTCTATAAATCGAAACTTTCTTTTTCTTGGAAAAATACATATCACTAGCATGAGTCATAGTAAATTATCAAGAGCTCTTCAATTTTTTGATGGCAACCGATCAGACTGTTGCTTGCAATTTTAGGTCTTTTGAGTGTATAAGAAGAGTTATTTAGTCTAATTCATGTCAAAATATGGAGTACATCGAGGAATTCTTAATATACACATAATTGAGAAAGAATGCTAGATCTTTTTATTTAGATTTGCACAATAATACAAAAATACGAAATTAAGTTTGCTCTTATTGATAATACGGATGGAGATGTGCAACATTCCACGCTTGAGAAAATTCAGCTCCATCTATATTGGTCAAGTGGTATGATCCATTGCCCAAATTCTTCTTTACAATGAACAGTCTATCCCAATTTGACCCTAAGGTTCCCTCACTGGGTTTGCAAGCTCTAGGTAAGATGAGGAGTAGCACGAGGTCCTTGCCTTGTAACTCTGAGCTTAGAACTTTCTATTGTAATATCTCACAATCCGCTCCTGATAAGTTGCTATTTTGAGGCAGGCCATATCTCTTAGTTCCTCAATGAGATCGAGATTTACAGTGAATGGCTAATCATTTTGTTCTAGATTGAAAGTGGCCATCCGGTGCAAAGTTACTTTGAACTTCACCAGTATCATCGTCTCAGATCCATAAACCATCGAGAAAGGAGTCTCTCCTGTGGAACTATGAGCTGTGGTTCTATAAGCCCAAAGTACTTTTGGTAGCTTGTCTACCTATGCTCCCTTTCTAGCCGCTAGCTTTGTTTTTAAGATTTGTTTAATAATCTTATTCACAGCTTCAACCTATCCGTTGGCCTAAGGGTGGTCTATGGCTAAGAACTTCTTCTCAATTTCGAGGTTGCTACAGAAATTAATGAATTGCTTAGTGGTGAACTGAGTCCCATTATCTATCACAATCTGTTGAGGAACTCCAAATTGGCAAATGATATTACCCTAAACAAATTTCTCAATCCTAGTAGAGGAGATTTCAGCCAATTCCTTCGCTTCAACCCACTTGGTAAAGTAGTTGATAACGACCACTGAGTGTTTACAATTTCCACGACCAGTAGAAAGAGGTCTGATCAGATCGATGCCCCATATCGTGAAGGGCCAAGGGCTAATCATTTGTTGAAGGTTAGTTGAAGGAGCTCGGGGAGCCTTGGAGAACCTTTGACATTTATCACACCATTTAACAAAGCTGATTGCATCCTTCTTTATGGTAGGCCAAAAGAAACTTTGTGGGAGTGCTTTTTGAGCTAGTGATAGCCCCTAGCATGATTTTTGCAATGCCCGATGTGAATATCTTCAAGGATGACATCACAGTCAGGGCCCTTGATACATCTAATGAGTGGAACTGAAAAGCCCTTTCTATAGAGCACATTATCAATAATGTAGTACCTAAAAGCTTGAGCTCATACATGACGAGCTTCTAACTTATCCTTAGAAAGCTCACGATTTTGCATGTATTTAAGGATCAGGCTCATCCACGAGCTTTAGGCTACAACAACAGTCATTACGACTTCTGTTTGCTCGATCCTTGGCGATGGAAGAGTTTCCACTGGGATTACTCTTGAGAAATTTGCATCCTTGGTTGCGGCCAGTCCAACTAGCATGTTTATGTGAGCATTTTGAGTTCGTGGGATCTGACTAACCTCGTACCTCTAGAAACTATTAAGCAACTCCTAAACTTTTCAGAGGTAGGCAGCCATTTTTGTTCATTTCGCTTGGTACTCGCCTTTGATGTGACAGAAAACAAGCTAAGAGTCACTGAAGATCCTCAAATTTTCAGCTTGCACTTCCTTTGCTAGACGAAGTCCTGTGAGTTGTGCTTCATACTTTACCTCATTATTACTAGCTTGGAATTCAAAATGTAGCACATAGAGGATTTTGTGCCCTTCTAGGCTGATTAACAATACTCCTGCCCCCATTTTTTGCTCACAAGAGGACCTATTAACGAAAAGTTCCTATCATGAGCTCTTTGGAGCTTTTATTTTGTTTTCTATCAGCCCAGTAAACTCTGCAATAAAATTCGCTAAAGATTGCCCCTTGATTGCTGACCTCGGCTTGTACTAGATGTCAAATTGGGCCAGCTCAACTACCCACTTAAGTAAGTGACTCGAGGTGTTGGTCTTCTGCAAAGTTTACCTTAATGGGTATTGAGTGAGCACTTCGATAGTATGCACCTGGAAATAGGGTCACAGCTTCCTAGAGTTGATCACGAGACAAAAGGCAAGCTTCTCCATAAGCATGTAGTTTTCTTTAGTGTTCATTAATTTTTTACTGACATAGTAGACTGGGAATTGAACCCCATCTTCATTTCGGATAAGGGCTATGCTGATAGTGTGCTATGATACTCCCAGGTAGAGAATGAGTTTCTCTCCTTCTTATGGTTTGGATAGTAGTGAAACTTGGCCCATGTATTCCTTCAAGTGTTGGAAGGTGGTTTCACACTCATCAATCCACTCAAATCATTTTGCCTTCCTCGGAACGTTAAAAAATGGTTTGCACTTGTCTGTTACCTTAGAGATGAATTTGCCAAGTGCTGTAACTCGACCAGTCAGATTTTGCTGGGGACCTCATGTTGATGAATGCCTTGATTTTTTCTAGGTTTTCCTCAATTCCTCTATTGTTCACTATAAATCTGAGAAACTTTCCCAAGGACACTCCAAATGCACACTTTAGTGGATTTAGTTTCATCTAGTACCTTCTTAGAATCTAAAATATTTCCTCTAGGTCCCTCACATGTTCCATGACCTGTCTGGACTTTACGAGCATATCATCCACATAGACTTCCATTGTCTTCCCAATCTGCTCTTTAAACATCATATTGACTAGTCGCTGGTAGGTCACTCTTGCATTCTTCATCCTGAAGGGCATCATCTTATAGCAATAAAGTCCATGGTCTTTAATGAATGAGGTGTGCTCTTCATCTCAAGGTTCCATGAGTATCTGATTATACCTTGAATAGGCATCCATGAAGTTGAGGAGCTGGTGCTCGGTTGTTGCACTGATGAGCTGGTTGATCTTGGGTAACCGGAAGCTGTCTTTCAGGCAGGTTTTGTTGAGATCGGTGAAGTTTGTGCATGTTCTCCACTTCTTGTTCTTTTTCTTTATCAAAATAGGATTTGCTACCCAGGTTGGGTAGTGGGCCTCTGGGATGAACTTGTTTGCTAAGAGCTTACCCACTTCTTCTTTCAGGGCTATAGATCGCTCGAGGGTTAACGGTCTCCTCTTTTGGCAAATCGATTTATGGAAGGGATCAATGTTTAGCTTGTGTGACATAATTTTGGGGTCAATCCCTACCATACCTTTGTGATTCCATATGAAGACATCTAGGTTTGCTCTTAGAAGATCAGTCAACTAGACTTTCACATCGTGAGGTAAGTTCTTCCATAGCTTGAGGCATCTCTCATTGTCTGCCTCACTAACTTGGACATCTTTGAGCTCTTCTATGGGCCTGATTTCCCTCTCCGCATCTAGATTGTGGGGATCAAGATCGTGGCTCACTCCTGCAACACTTGGAGCTCAGGGTTCCTCGCTGAAGACCACATCTATTCTTTTCTCACTTTCACCCATCCTGACTACATCCTTATAACATTGTCGAGCTGTGTATTATTCTCTGCAAATGCACCAAACTCCGTTGGGGGTTAGGAATTGTACCATCAATCTTCTAGTTGACATGACCAAATCTAGGTCATTCATTATGGGCCATCCCAGCACTATATTGTAGACAAGGGACAGTCAATGACTAGGAAATTGGCTAAGACTGAGGCTTGACAATTTTGGCCTTCTAAAGTGATAGGGAGTCTAGCTTGCCCTATTGGAAAGATCGCATCTCTGGTGAAGCCAAAGAGAGCTTTAGGCAAGGGCTTTAGGTGGTCTTCGTTTAACCCCATTTGCTTGAAGCATTTCTTGTACATGATGTTTACCAAGCTTCCAATATCCAGCATAATTCTCCGCACTTTAGTGTTACTAATCTTAGCCCTTATAATGAGAGCATCATTGTGGATTAATTGGATTCCTCGTGCATCATCATCCATAAAAATGATGCATTCAGAAGCAGTCTTAGCTCTCTTAATAGGTCTTTTTGGTCCATAATTCATAGACAAGATGTAGCTTGCACTTCACACATAACACTCATGTGACCCATGCGAGGTTCCTGCAATGTGCAGTCCACAATGGATGGTGTAAATGGTCCTTACCATGATCGGTTACTCTTGCTCGATCTATTGGGAAGGTTGAGCTGATGATTAGGCCGTTGGGGTTGTTGTCCTACAGGTTGCACTACATAATCTCTTAGAAGGCCCCTTCTGATTAGATCTTTAATCACGTCCTTAAACGTCCTACATTCCAAGGTGTTGTGTCCAATATCATTGTGGTAGGTATAGAATCTTCTAGCGTCCTTATTCTTGTGTAGAGTTTTTAGGGGTCTGGGTTACCTGAAGTCCTCCTTGAGCTTCTCAATGCCATATATCCTTTTCGGGGTGTCGGATAGGATAGTATAATTATCATAGCGACCTGGAGGCTCTGGTCACTCCTTCCTTGTTTTTTTGGCCGATCAGACTTCTGTGCTGACATTCTGGCCTATTGTGCCTTTTTCGTGGTTACTCTCCCTCTTGTTCTAATTGGAGACAAAGTTACTCATTTCGCTTCTTTGTCCAAGTTTCCTCGAATCGAAGGTTTCTTCTCACCTAACCTCCTTTGTAGCTGCTCATAAAATTCTCGCAGATCTTTCACCAGGCATTTGTATATGTTTTCATATAGTTTTCCATTTTTACAAAGCCCTGTCGAAATCACCGTAAGAATGCTATCGTTTGAGGGGCTTTACACGTTATTCATCTCATTATGAAATCTAGTGATATAATCCTTCAACGACTCATCCCTTTGTTGAAAGATTGTAATGAGGTGACAAGACACCATGAGCTACCTCCTTAAAACTCTATACTGATCAATGAATCTCTTCTGGTACTCCTCTCAACTTTCGATGTAGTGGGTAGGAAGGTTCTTGAACCACACTTGGGTTACATCTCTGAGAGTAGCTGGAAAGACATGGCACTTGACCAGGGAGTTGGTCATTTAAAGGTTCATTTGGATGTTGAAGGCATCCAAGTGGTCATAGGGATCACTTTTTCCATCATACAATGGGATGGGAGGAACTTTGAACCAATAAGGAAAAGGTTCCATCTTGATTTCTTTTGAAAGAAGGGTCCTCTTCTCATAAAGATCTGTCTAGTCTTAAGTCGCTGGTCGCTTCTCCAATCATTGGACCCTTTGCAGTAGTTCTTCCACCATCGAATTTTGCATTTCAAATTGATGACCCCTCGTGCTATTGCGACCTGCATTCGAGCCCTCAGTATAATGCGAGCTTCTAGGTTGCTTACTTCGATCATGCTCGCAATCTTGGTGGGCCTGCGACTTATGTCGTGAACTTGAGTGAGCTGAATCTATGATAGGCTGTCGAGGCCAGTCAAATCACAATATTTATAAGCTGGTTTACCCTATGCTTCTTGCAGTATAAGGAAGCCCAGGTCGAGCCCTTTGGATCTTCTAATATTAACAATTTAATTAAGAGATGAATGAATAGAGGGGTTGGTTTACAATAGCTTAAATGGCAGGAAAACAAATAAACAAAAACTGTTACAAAATGGTAGGAAATAATCAGTCTAAAAGAGTTACTGAACTTGAGGTTAATCAATCATTGGTCACTAAGTGTTCATTCAGTTATTGATCATATTCTTGGCCTTAAATCA
>JANHAO010003150.1:0-27126 GCA_026873985.1 Saraca asoca | reverse complement strand
AGTTTAAAGAATATTGTATATATATATATATATATATATATATATATATATATATATATATAGACACACACACACACTTTCTTTTTTTATATTACACTAACAAGGGGAGGAGGTTCAAATCTAATGAAATTTAATATATTATCCCCACTTCTCACTTCTGTATATTTATACACTTTCTCAATTACTATAAAAGTGGATGGATAAATACAATAATAAATTACATTCATTTTTTCCTTGGGATTCACGTTGTGATATATGGGTTTGATTAGCTTTATTTTACAATAATGTATAATATAAAATTAATTTATAAATTCTAATATATTTAAATATAAATAAATTATCATATTTTTACTTATTAGATAAATATATAATCGGTATAATTATATTTATATTAATTATAAGGGAATAGTGTATTTTTTAAAATTTAATAAAGTTTTTATATTAATATTTTAAATTAATTAAATTTATCATTTGAATTTTTTTATTTTTTCCAAAATATTTTCTCAATATAATACTTAGATAAATTTATTGATCAATTATTTTTTAACTATTTGATGCCAGAAATTTTAATTGAATTAATAAAAGTTCATATATGCCCTCGAATTATTTTTTTAACTATATTTATACGTAGATATCATAAGTAATATATTATTTTTAAGAAAACATGTATTTCATAAATATATTTTTATGAAGTTTCAAAAATACTTTAAATTGAAATTATGATAAGTATTCAATTCAAAAGTATTAAAAATTCAAAAAGGAAAATTATAAAATATCAAATTTAGTATTTGATATATAAAGATAATATGAAATTTTAAAAAGTGAGAATTTTTAAATAAACATCATTTATTAAATCAAAATTCAGAAGTTTTGTCCACAATTTCAATTAAAACAGGAATAAAATAGAAAGTTAAAAGTTATTCTCATTCTTCCTCTCTTGATGAGTGAAAGATATTCTCTACATAATGATATTTGAGTAAGGATAAGTGTCATCACTATTATAATATTAGAAAGATGTAATTTGAATAAAGTGGTTGAGTACTGAGGTTTTTCTTATTTTCATTTTGTATAAGTTAACCGACAATTTTTCTAACTTATTCTTATTTTTTATTCTAATCTAACTCTATTAAAATAGATTATATTAGGTTAAATTACTCCATTGATTCTTATAGTTTTGTTTACTTTCTAACTAGGTTCGTGTAATTTAAATGTTTTGAATTGAGTCCTTATATTTATTTTTCATTCTTAATTAAATACTTATTTTTATTTTCTTGTTAGATTTTGTTAGTAATTAGGTCACATAAATAATGATACATTAGAGATTTATGAAGTGAGAGATAAAAGATTCATCATTTTTTTTTTCTAAAAATGAAATAATTTTACAAAATATTTTAATTTTGTTTAAGTTATTTATCATTTAAATATAAATAGAAACTGTATGGAACCTTTATGTCAATAATTGTTAAATTATATTAAAAGAATGTTGTCCACGCATGCCAATTACAAAATCTAATAGATCTAAAACTTCAAAATGGTCTTAGCATTTGCCTAGAATGCATTATTGAGACTCTAGAACTTATCTTAGTACAACAAAATTAAGACTAGGTCAAAATGTCTTTACGTTATACTTAAGCAATATGCCTTAGATTTCATTATAATTGTGCTCAATAACAACATATGGTAACAAAACGTTATTATGATAACATTAATCATTCATATATACTCTCATTTTGAGTTAGAGGGCAATATTTGTTCTTCAGGCTCATGAATGTCAACCCTCATTTTGAGCTGTTTAAATTCCATTGTATATTCTTCAACAATCATGCTTCTCTGTGGCAAATTTTGGAATTTGATAAACACCTCCTGATGATAGTGAATTGGAAGATCTTTATGTGAGAGCTTTCTTTTTATTTTGTCCTATTTTTTCATCCGGTGTCAGTCTTTTTGCTCACGTTAGTGCTTAAGATTCTCCTATCGATTGATGCTTGTTTTTTTTTAATTTGATAGTGATGATCTTGACATGATTTTAATCGAAAATGCTTTTGAGGTTAAAAACATGTTTAATGTTGTGTAACCAATTAATAAAATTATCTACTTGTACACTTTTTTCAAGTCCCACCATATTCAATTTGATTTCCTGATCGTCAGATGAAAACGTCTATGACCATTGGACAAAGATGACCTATCATCTTCGTCTGTTTACAATCTTTCAAAGAGGTTATCATCTTCTATACTAGTATATGAATCGGAGTCATTCCTTTACTATTGAGTTCTTTGAGCTTCATGAAATTAGGCTTGCAACTATTCAATTTGAGCTCGAAGTTCTTGAATTTTAATGTTGCAGAGGTCACATTTAAGGGACTTGAACCTCCATCGTCTTGTGGTACTGGAAGTTGTAGATTGTGCCATGTTAAGATCTATATTCACACGTTCCACAGCTTGAAGTCTGGTACTACTAGAAACATTGGAAATACGTGATTGTGAGGAACTACAATATGTAATAACAGATGGTGGAGATGAGCCAATAGGAGAGGAAATAGCTTACCATGATGATGATGAAAAAGACTACAGATCTATGTTTCTGAAATTGAAAAGTCTTGCTATTGGAGGATGCAACAGACTGGAGTTTATATTCCCACTTTCTTTTGCATGGGATCTTCTTTTATTGAGAATTATGAGGTCGTGGGATTCTTTTTGAGCTGAAATACATATTTGGCCTACATGAAGACTTGCAGATTTTGCATCAGAACGAGAAGCAAATCACAGTCCCTTCACTGGAAGAAATATCACTTGATGAACTAACAAATTTCATCTGCATTTTTCTTGAAGCTAGTCATCAAGAGATTCAAGACAATTCTGGATCCAGCACAAGTAATGATGTCCTGATTGGCTCAAACGTTGGATTGACAAACACCATAGCCCCAATGGTAAAACTCTTTTACACCTAATAATTTTTGCTTGAAAACTTTCATGCATCTAGTAAGGATAGGATAATAAGGGGACATACTTAGAAGTGCTAAATACATATATAATATCCCATTTTCACACAATTTTCTCACACTGTGAGAGAACTGGGGGACCCGCAGTGTTAGAGAATTGTGTAGAAAATAAGTGTGTAAGCAGAGTTTCTCTATACTAAGTGGGAGGGCATATTTATTATAACAGAGGCACTAGTGGGAATGTTTGCCTAAATGGCTTGGATTACAGAATTACTTGTAAGATAATGACTACTTAAAATGGGTCACAAGAAATTTTTATTCATGACAATCAATTTATGGTCAAATAGTCAAATCTTGTTCATCTCATTCATATCATTAATCATTATTGTAATTTCATAGATCCCTAATTGGTAATTATACATTTCCGCTTTCTTATTTCAAATATAAAAATCTATGGGACCTAAATTAGAATTTAGTTTTTGTAGATTATTCTCTTTGCTTTGTTTACAATTGCATTTATTTATTTATTTATTTTTTAGAATTCGAACATTTCAATAGACATTATTTTAATTTGTCAGCAAATAAATTTCTAGTGTTTGAAAATGATGCCCAAAAATTATTTCAATTGATTTACAATTAAATTCTTTGCTTAGAACATTAGAAAATGCATAGAATATTAAAATTCCCATGAGAGATAAATTTTGACGGTGTCATAATTAATAAGATGATAATACGAGGATAATGGTATTGTATGTGTTTTATGTCAAATAATATGAATTCTATTAAAATTCTATCAAATTTGACTTGATTTCAAAATCCAAAAATGTTACATAAAATATGAATTGCAATGAATATTGTTGTAGGCATCAAACTTGGAACAACTTTGTCATTCAAATACAGCTTAATGTCTTTTTAGACAGTTATTGGTGGCATCAAATATTAGAATGATAAAACTCAGACATTGTCCGAACCTGATATCATTGTTCACTTTGTCTGTTGCTGTAACAATTTTGTTGGAAGAAATAATGATTGAGGAATGCCATGGACTGAGGAACATCATAATAGATGATGGTAGGGATCGTAATCACATGAACAACTCAATCTTCCCACTGTTAAGAGAACTGTATGTTGCAGGTTGCAACCTGCTAGAATTTTTATTTCCAGCTACTTTTTCCAGGGGCCATGTACATCTTAATGAAGTGAGAATCATTGAAGCTTCTAAGTTGAAATATGTGTTTGGAGTCTTTGGACAAGACCATCAAAAAGATCACATAACAAATCAAAGTCAGATTCACATTGATCTGCCTGCTTTGGAAGTTCTCAGTCTCTGTGTTCTACAGAGTTTGGAAAGTATTTGCATAAAAAATTATCATCCAACGTGGCCATCTTTGCAGGATTTCAAATTGGAAGAATGCCCTCAGTTGACTGCCATCTCTGTTAGCCATTTCATGGTTTGTTCAAATGCAAGAGAATCGGATCACCAAGCCACCAAGGTAACATACTTATTCAGTTCCTTCTTTTGAAAGATGGCATATCATGAGTCATGACTAAGGAATAATATGGATTTGATTTGATCCAATACAATGGCTTGAAGAATTTTTCATTGCCATATTTAACTACCTTTACAGTAAATAACATACCAAAAGGAATGGAAAAAGCAATCAATGATCATAAGAGTGCCCTTAATTTAAAAATTGACAATATTAGGTTTACAAAATATTTCCTAAATGCCATATTTAATTAGATATATTTTAAACTTTGTGACAATAATTTTTGTATTTTTAAAATTTTATAAAATATTGTATTTTAATTTTATTTATAAAGACTCAAGTTAAACTAAATATTAGTCTTAATCTTGGGTAAAGTTAGCAAAAAGTCAACTGGATTTTTTTTTTTCTAAGATGAGGGTATTATTTTTATTTATGAAACATAGTAACAAAACTGTAAATGGACCATTGCATAATTAACCAAATGAAAATTATTACTTTCTTTCCCCACCCCCTCTCTCTCTGTATAAAGAAAATTCGATTATGTAATCTGACTAATACATACGCCTATCACACACCACACTGTACAATAGGTATCCTATAATTGAAACTCCGCCTCACTACTTGTTAATGTATATGCCTATTTATATTCTTGATTACTAGACTATACCAATTATCCTTTTGGTCAAATTTGTCTAGTCATTGATGGCATATGTATCAATTTGGTCTTGGTCTTTGAGAGAATTGTATATTAATTTGGTCTTTTATATAGTGAGGTAAAAATATATATTTTGAATTTATTATTCTGTACACTCAGAAGTTATATCAATTTCATCCTTAGAGGAACTACTTTTTTTCACAAAAATGAAAGATCAAATCATAATAAAAATTTTTGGGATAAGGGATCAAAACAGGGGTTTATTTTTTTATTTATATCTACATATAATATCATTGGTTAAAATTTTAGCATATATTTTTGTCTTCTTTGATTTTCTATATTAATCTTCAAAACCAACTGATTAATTAAATAAATGACTTCATGGCTTCTAAATTTAATGAAATTATTATATATCTGAGTGTTTTTCAATTTATTTGACAGAGATCAAGAGTGGTTAACTCTCACGGTACATAGTCAAGAATTGATCAGTTACTTTTACAGAATATGCAAGGCTTGGAAGAATTCACAGGATCTAACTGTAAAATAGAAAGCATTTTGCTTTTAATGGACAAAGAGTACTGACCTTAGGTTTAAAAAATATGAGGTTACAAAATCTACCTGAACTGAAGCATACATGCATCGGTCCAAAGCAAATCCTGAGTCTCCAGTATCTTACTCTCTTAGAGTTTGATCAATGTGAAAAGTTGAAAGCCATCTTTTCACTCAGCATCTTGAGAAACCTACCACAGTTAGAAAAATTATACATAACAAAATGTGACCAATTGGAGCGAATCATTGGAGACTGTGAAGGCGATCAAATCTTGCTGAGCCATCATTCTTCTCACCATCAAGTATTGTTCCCAAATCTGAGATCAATTCATGTCCATTGTTGCAAAAATTTGCAAAGGCTTTTCTCTATCTCCACATGATGCTAGCTTCCAAAACTGCAGTACCTGAAATTAGATGAAGCCATTAAACTAGAGCAAGTTTTTGGACGTGAACGAGGTCAGACTGAAGATGTCGAAGAGATCTTTGCTCTTGCTAATCTGAAAAGCCTGGAACTTATAAAATTGCCTTGCCTCATTAATCTCTGCTTTGGTTTTAAGTTCCAGACTAAGTGCAAAGCATATTGGCATGAATGTCCAAATCTCATTACTGAGGGCACAGGTAACCAACATGCACCTTCCCATGGTTATGGATCCTTCAATTTATATAAATGTTATGTACTTCACTAGACTTCAATCCATTGACAGAATTGGTACAGAAACTTTGAAAAGTTAAATTAAATCCCCATGAACTTTCTTCCTCTTTTCTTGTGTTTTTCTCCTTTCTTTGATGATATATCTTTTCTATAGAAAAAAATTCCCCATGAACTTCCTTAGAAAAGGGGGAAAAAAACTCTTGAAAGTTGCTTTGGTGTGCTTTAGGTAATTTGTTGCCAAAATGCACAAATCAAATGAACAAACATAGAGCTCTTCGCGTGTTGGATCTATGCAAATTGGCTTTATGTGTTTGTTTATGAGACATAGCAACTATGATTATAATATTGTTTACCTGATTAGTAGTACAACTGAAGTGGATACCCTCAATTTCTTTATGGAGGGTGTAAATTTAAGAGAAATAGGTAAAAAAATGTTCTTTTTTTTTTTCTATTGAGATGGTGGGTTTCAGTTAAAAAAAAAAAAAACTGTGGGTCTTATAATAAAATATTATTATTCTGTTTGGTTACTCTTTTTAAAAACAATTTTTTTTGTGTTTATGTTTTTAAAAACAAAGAACTTTGTTTGGATAAGTGTCTTTGTAATTAATTTTTAAAAGTTGTAACTTGAAATGCATGTTTTAAAAACTGAAAAGCAAAAACAAATTTGAAATGTTTTTGCTTTTCTGTTTCCAAAAGAACCCAAGAGCAAGCTCCTCATTAATGGCATTATTATAATTAAAATTGTTTTAAGAATAATTTTGAATAATTTTACCAAACACCTTTTATTTTGTTTGTTTCTAAAAAATTGTTTTTAAACATTATTTTATGGAACTATTTTAAAAAGCAAGAAAACAAAAACAGCCTTTATGTCTTTATCTCTTCGAAATTGAAGAAAATCGACAATATAAGATATGGGGTTGTCCCTGATGCAACTGACATTTTCATTATTTTTTCAGAAAGTTGAGAAGTTAATGTGAAAATTTTAGAAAAGTCAAGAGGCTAGGTGTGGCTTTCTAAAGTTAGTGTTCCAATCATGTTACTTACTAAAGGTTAAGGTAATTTATATATTTTTTTTCCTAATCTATTTGTTCACATACACACACACAAGCACGCGCACGCGCGCGCGCCCCCCCCCCCCCCACACACACACATATATATATATTTATTTATTTATATGTTGCAATATTTGCTCGTTTTTCTGGTATAAAGAAGTCAGCTCTGCATGGGATATAATTTACATGTTAGTATATATCCTCTGGGCCTTATCCATTCCCAACTAATTCACCAAATGCTGACGGTATTTTATTTTGGTTCCCATATCTTCAAGTAAGGCTTTGCTTTCTGCCAATGCCCCTGGTGTCATAGTAGTACTTGTTATTGTTTTTAGAGATTTTCTCCGATTTGGATTTAAATTTAGAACATTGTATATATGTATTAAGTGACTTCTACTCCTCTTAATAATTCTAGATCATATTTTTAATTAAAAGTATGATATATATATTTTTTAAAAATAGTATATTAATATTATGAGCTGATATATTAAACTATGTACACACGCGCGCATGTGCACACACGCACCCACACCATTTAGTTTAAACATATGAAAAAAATTAAAGAGTTCATCTTGTAAGAAAATTATTAAATATTTTTTTCATAGGTAATTTTAAACTATAATTTCTATAGGTTATATATACCAGTATAGCAGTCCTATGTCTTCAAATGTAGAATAAGCCAATGCATTTTAGCATTAGCCTGCTAATAATAGATCATCTGTATAAATTTAAGTGTCATTTTATCTTCTTATGTCAGGCTCAAATGATGTGATTTGTATAATTATAATTTTTTTTTAGCTAAAATAATTACTCAACCAGCATTATTAATCCTATAGTTCCTAGATTTGTGATCAAAATTAAAATTTTGGTATTTCAATATAATCAGGGGTGCTAGCAAGTGCAGACTGGTTGTTGAGACATGAAGATGAACCCTTGAACGTTCTGCAAACCTATAAACAATATACTTGACTTATCATTGATGCAGATACCCTTTTTCAGCTGGAAGCTTGTCCTTCTATTCAAGGACAACAATTGATCTCAAGCATAGAAGAAAAGGATTTGTGTAATGGATTTAAAATGAGGTATATATTTAAGGGTCCTGTGCAATTTGTGAGCCTCCAAAATCTCAGAGTTTTAGAGGTCAAAAGATGTGGAAAGCTGATAACTATCTTCTCGGTATGCATTTTAAGAAGCTTGCCCCAGTTGGAGCATTTAAAAATAACATACTGTAAAGAGTTGGAGCAAATCCTTGAAGATTATGATGATGATAAGGTCATCTCGAATGAAAAGTAAGCGTGCTTCCCAAAGCTCAAATCAGTTGAAGTCCTGTCTTGCGATAAATTGCGACATCTTTTCTCCATTTCCACATCACTTGAACTTCCTGAACTGTGGTATGTGAGCATTGAGAAAAACTCCTCAGCAAGAGGAAGCCTTTGAAAGCAAAGGTATGAAGGAGATCTTTGTGATTCCAACCATGGAATATCTAGCTCGTAGAACTTCCCAGCGTCACTAAGGTCTGCCAAGGTTAAGATGCAGAGTGATTATTATCAAGTGTATGTGCACGAACGTCCCAAATTCATTTTGTCTTTTGCAGCTACAAATCCTGAGGTTACAGGTATATACTGATTATTATTCTTCATTTATATCCATTTTTCTTTTAAAATTTGTAGCATGATCGAATCAATGTTTTAAAAACTAAACTAGGCAAAGAACCAAAAATGTCACCAGGTAATGGTTCAATTGCTTCAATAGGCTAAATAAACAGTTAAACCGAAAGAACCAGTTGTTTTAATTGAACTGGAATTATGGCCAATTCATAGTTGAACCAATTTGTCTTCCAAGTCCGGTTTTTAACTTACTTGATGGAATGATAGCTATGCACAATAGAATTGTATCTTTGTTTTAGCAAAGAAAATATGAGAATGAGAGTTGTGGTGACACAAAATCTTATTCGCCATGAAATGAGTTTTCATTATTCTTGCGTTGCTTCAATAGTTCTTGAGTGGATAAACAAAAATGGTTAGGCCATCATTCCATGCATTCCTTTAATAGTTCTGATTTTTGACAGCTAATTTCATATAATTTTTATGATAGACAATGAAACTGAAGAAACCTCTCTGGAGTTACAGCCACATCATACAAGAAATTAAAATCGAAGAGATGAATGAAAATCCTACTGTAGTAACAGCTTCTAACCTTGGAATGGTTCCTAAAGATCGAAACTCATGAGTTCAAGCAGCATCAAAGACCGATCAACCTTCATTACAACAATGCAACCAAAAAGATAGTGGAATTGATTCTGAAGAGCTTCTTAAATTGGACAGCAAAACAAAAACTAAACGAGACTTACAAGTACAAGGAGAGAAATTCTCCCCGACTACCTCGCTAAATAGACAGTGGTAGATATTACAGTTTTTTTTTCTTTTTTTGACCTTCTGACTAAATGAATCTTATTAGTAGAGTTAATTTAGCCACTTGAATATCTTTGGGTGTCCCTCAGAGTGTTAAAGGGTCAGCATGGGAAAATGCTCAAAAAGATTCCAAGTCAGTGAAACCAGAAATGGCAACTTCATTCACTGGTTCAGAACCTAATGTGAGTTTGCACTAATCTTTCATTTTTGTTTCTAAGAACATGATGAAATCTCTAAGTCTAAAGCCTTTGTGTTTACTCATCACTACAGATCGGACATGGTGCATGAACAAGGTATGGTTCAACCAATTCTGATGGACCAACAAGAAGCATGTGGAGAAGAAACTAAATTTGGCACTGAAATGCCTCAAACAACTATTATACCTAATAATGATGTGGATTATGCTATAATATTTAATCTGCATATAAAAGCATATTTAAAGGACTTGTAATTTATTCAGCTTGTTCTTTGTAGTGTGTTGAAGAAAGAGGGAAACAGAGAGCTCAGGATGTTCTTGCATCAGAGAAAAGCTAAAATAGAAAGTTCATTAACTGATTCTGGACCAAGGAACTCAGCAGCAGGATCTTCAGTTATTCCTATCCAGAAAGCATTGCCACAAGTAAATCAGCTTATTCATTGAATTATGACAAAATTTGACGAGTTAGTTAAGAATATTTTAATAGATCAAATGGGCATTGCATTGAAATATAAAATGATAAACATCTGATACTATTAAATGAAATCATAGAACGACAAAGACCTATTAGTCATAAGATGATTATGATGTTGAATTTAATTCTTAAGGAATTCTGAAGCTGGACTAGAGGGTTGTGGCTCTGCTCTTGTGAAAGCCCCGCGTGCGTGTGTCTCCTGAATTTTTCAATTTTACTATGTGATTCTTTTAGTGTCTGCATGTCTCCAGATTCTTTGAAGCTGGATTGTGAAACTTTTGTTGTAAGTGTCCAGATTTTTCGCCAGCAACCACTTTACTAAGTAGCAAAGAAAAAACAGGTATAAATTCAGCTTCAAAGCCAGAACTTCTTTTGGGGAAAATGTGAGAGAACCCTAGAAAGAAGAGATCTTTGGAGGCAAATTGATATGAATTCCTTTTGGTCCTTTTTCTTCACCGAAGTTGAAACCAGCTACAACAAGTGGGATACAAGTTCAATTTTAGCCACTTAGAGTTCAAAGAGTACCATAAGCTCTAAGTACCCTAGAAAGACCCAAATAGTAGTAAAAATAGCATATTTTGTCCTCATATCTGCTACTATCTTAATTATTATTACGCATATCACATTTTTGTTTACTATATAGACTAGTATCTTTGTTCCAATTGATTATTTCTGCAGGAGTTGGTTAACAGAAAACCAACAGAAAAACCGGCTTTGATGGACCAACAAGGATTACATGGAGAAAAAGGAGTTGGCATCATATCTGAAACTCCAGAAAGAGCTGATATATCTTTCTTGATGGACCATGAAGGAGTAGTTTATTTTTGTGGCCTAATAAAGGCTGATTCAACAAGTGCTTCGTTACTTGATGTGTCATTTGCCAAATATCCACATCCATGGGAGTGGCAAAAGAGTTTCCAACCCAAGTACTGCAAATGGGGCTATGAAACCTTGTCTGACGTGTTGGTGTTTGTCAAGTTAGAGATACCTAAAGCAATGGAAGAATTTGAAAAACTATATGCTGAATTGGAGTCATTTGGAAGAGTGATGGATTTGCAAATTGACCATGAGAAGTTAAAGTAGTTGGTTGAATTGGAGTCTTAAGAGAGTGCCTTAAATATGACATTGTATTTGATTTTTAAACATGTATAACCAACGTCAACATTGTTTTCTGGCTTTTGTACATTAGTTGTGTTTTTACACACTCTTGCTTCACACAATATCATTACATTGTGATAGTAATGTGCCTTTGGAAAACTTACCACGACTTTCCAAGCCTTATCTTTTTATTGTTTTAAGCTAGTGATTTAGTGAAATCAAGTATAAATAGATTGACTTATGTATACAAGATACAAAGAAATATCCAAGTGAACAGGTTAATTATACAAGTAGCATTCTCCTTAAGATTGTTACCTTCATTCCATCTTCACTCTATATTTTTTTGTCTTCCTTCTCTACTTTTGTCCTCTCCTTCAGCCTAAAACAATTAAGCCAATAAAATTGTGTACAAGACTTGGAAATTGAGGGACAAATAATTGAAAATAAAAATAAAAAAGAACAAGACTCGGACACTATTTTAGTTTCTCACATGTATATAAGTTTTTTTTTTTAATTTAATTCTTTTTTGACCTTCATTCCCAATTTGGTTTTCAATAAATTCAATTTGATTTAATCAAGAATCTTTATCCATATATCTCTAACTTTTTTGACATAATTGGTAATATAGAAGGCTAAAATCTAATGTAGTATCCTCCAATACTCATGTGGTATCCTTTATAACTTTAAATCTATCATTTGAATAAGGACTTTAGATTATCACTTTAATTTCTTCTTTTTTACCATTTAATAAAATATTTTAATCTACATAGACACATAATCTTTTTATACAAGTTATATTTGGTTTCCTTATAAGTAATGAGGGCATCACATTAGACTTTGGACTTTCAAATCATTACTTTGGTTGGTAAAATGCAAGATAAATGAATAGAAGGATTTGATTAAAAGAAATTGAATTTGTCAATCACTAAATTGATAATGAAAATTAAATAAGAACTAAATTAAAAAAAATTTGCATTTAAGGAATTAAAAAATTGTTTTAGTGAAAGAAGGAACAAACTATATCTTGTTATGACCTCATACTTTTCCTTCTAAATAGTTTCATGATTAATGAAATGAAATTTCACACTACTTATTATAGACAAACTTCTAACTATCTTTGCTTCCTCACCATGGAACCATTTGTAATAATTCATATTTGAAAATTGGATTTTAAGTATCACACCGTTAACAGAACATATGAAGTTCACATTGGAGTTTTTCTTTTTCATTTTTTTTTTGGCAAAAACTATACCATACTCCTTGAACAATGCTTCCAAATCAATTTACCCTCTTAACTTTAAGACCCAACACTATATCCCCTAAAGTCTTGACTTAATTGATTTTGTTATCTTTACTATTATTTTCGATAGAAATTTATTTTACTCAAATCATATTATCTTTTACAATTGAATAAACTAGGGATTTAATTGACAAAATGAAGTTCATGATCTCCCATATCAAAGCACTTCATGTGTTGCGGGAGGAGTTCAAACTATATGTTAATGCTAATGAGGAAACCTAGATTTGTTGACAAGAAATACAATTCTATTATTTGCATAATGAAATAATTCAGAGTCACAAGATCGTAATTTGGACCCATCACTTAGACATAAAAGGGAAAATCAAATAAGTGTTTAATAATCACGCTTAACCCCTATTGGAAGAATAATAGAAGTTTATATTTAGAAGAGGCTCTTCAAGATAGCATTAATGGAGACTACACAATAAATCAAATTCTTGATCCTGTTCCAACAAAGTGCAATTTTTTGTGTTTGGTGTGTACTTTTGTGAGAAAATGATGTCAACAAGAAGGTAGACCACTACTTTATCTCAAATTTAGAACCTTTGGTAGAAGGAGAAACATTTATGGCCAAAAGAATAATTAAATCATGGTGAAAGCTATGGAGAAATTATCCTCTCAAGGTTCTTGGAATGAATTTCTTGAGATTTCTACTCGTGATAAAATAAGTCAGTTTATAGGAAAGTTATCAGTTTTTTCTCACCCATGATATTCTTAATGAATATGGTCCTCCTCAACATTGGCATATAGTTTGAACTCTTCTTACAATGTCTAAAGTGTTTCTAATGTGAGAGATCATAAACTCCATTTTGTCTCTTAAGTCCTTAGTTTCTTTAATTGTAAAAGATAATATGATTTGGATAAAATAAATTTTCATAAAAAATAATAGTGGAGATGACTGAATCAATTAAGTCAAAACTTCAGGGGGTATAGTGTTGAGCTTTTAAACTTGAGGAGGTAAATTGATTTGGAAGCATAGTTCAAGGAGGCATATTATATTTCCCCCTTTTTTGACAGGATGTAAAAATAATATGAGGGATAAGATGTAAGAATAACAAAATTAAAAAATAATTAGGGTCCGTTTGTTTGAAGGGAAATTGCTTTTTTGGAAACTACTTTTCTAACTTTCCTATGTTTGGAGCTAATAAAAAAGTTGTTACTGTGAAGTAGATTCTGGTCAACAGAAAATGAGAGTGTATTTGATATAAAGTGACTTTTCTTCTTAATTAAAAGAAATTATTCTTCCAAATCACCTTATAATACATATCTATCCCAGTATCTTTATTTTCCTTCTATCTATCTCTACTCATTCTCTCTTATATGTTTTTCTTTCTACCTTCTCATTCCTTTCTTTTATTTTTATCCCCTCTCTCACATATCTTTCTCTTTGTACTATTAGGAAAATTTTATTAAAAGGACTAAGTATGCATAGTAGAATTTTAAACTTTTTTCCTAAGCCCAAATCATGTTGTTTGCAAATTAATTCATAAAGTTTTCTATAATTCAAATAAGATTAAAAGTAATGATTTGAATTATACCTTCTCAAGAGATGTTCTTGGAATCTTAGTCTTTAAATTCAAATTTGATCTCTGAGTAATTTTATGAACATTTTAACAAGCCTTATGATCAAGTCTTTCAGGCAACTCCTTCAGATTTGATCTCTAATATAGACATGATCCACATGAACAATTAGATTCAAAGCTTCCATCAATATTCATGCAATAGATGGAGTAGGAAAATCAATTCCTTAATTTAAGAGGTGCTAACTTTCTAGAGAATCACAAATTCACTTTGCTAGGGTGTGTTTAAATGCAAAGAGGAGAAGAGAAGAGAGATCGCATTGGAATAGCTTTTGGATGCATGACACATATGCTAGGGTTTCATACTTGTGTGTGTTTTTATGTCAAAAGGCTAGCATCTCTCCTCTTTAAATAGAAGATATTAGAGCATAAGCAAGAGTAGGGTATAAGCATGGATGGCATATGAGCTAGGTTTTTTTCTTGCTTGTGTCATTCAATTCTCAAAGTGGCTAGATTGCATTGCTAGGGTTAATATTCTAGGCTTGTGTGCTACCACTTGGCCCAAGGAGTCCATACTCCTTGCCTAAGTCATAATGAGTCCAAACTCATTAACCTTCATGTATCCTATTTTGTGTCTAATAAGCCTAAACTATGAGTTCAAACTCATAAACTCTCATGCAATAATTCTCACATTGTTTTAATTCATTAAGATAACTTTCTAAGTGAGGAACCATTCCTCTATTTATAATCTCCTCTAGAGTTAATATAAATGTTCTTACAATATTCAAATATCAACATTGAAAATTTGCTACTATTTAATAATTGTAATCTCCATTATGATTATTAAATCATTGATAAATTAGCACTTCTAATCATAATAGAATATTTAATAATTATTTCAAATTTCTAAGATATTCACTGATTCAACATTTGAATTCAAAATATTTTACATTCTAACTTTTCCTTTGACTTTGGATTAAAGAGATTCTATTGTGTGTAACCCATTAAGTTTTCATGCATGTTGGCAATGAATTTATTTACAAACTTTTACAAGTTTAATTGAATTAATTTTTTTTTAATTCAAATACAATTTTCCTAAATATTTAAATAAATTCATAAATCATGATTGACTTTTGATAAAATATCATGACCACCAAAATGCTAGGATTAGACTTTTGGAAATCAAAACCTTTCATGAAAAGATGATAATGTGTAATTCAATCCCTTTATCTCTTGATATTCAAATTGGACTTAGGGTATGGTTCAAGTGTCAACTAAATTTTGAATGTTCAATTATAGGTGCGTGTCGAATTATATGTTATCTTTAATTAATAACTTAAAACTCCTTTTATGTATCAATACATAGGCCTATGATTTTGATCATAGCACAAGTGTTAAAATATTTTTAATTTTTGAATATCTTTCCTTGTTACCAAGGAAAACAAATTCTTTCTTGATTAAACACTACCTTCATATATTTTGTAGTGCACCTAACTATTATTTGTACATACTCTCTAAGAGTGCAAGTCTAGAATAATATTAAAGTACATAATTCTATACATATGGTACTATGTTGATCTCAAGTCTAAGGATTATTTACACTACTTTTCATATGAGAAGTCTATTGACATATGATAGTATTCTATAAATTTCTCAAGGTGAGTCAATCTAGTCATATGTTCCATAACATATACTCATATATCTTATCAAGATATCAACATATCTATACTGTATGAGATCATTGTATTCTTTTAAAAGAATGTGATATAACATATGCTAATTTAGTCATGAACAATTGATATATTATTTTCTCAATAATTCAAAAATCAAAGATATTTAAAAATATAATTATATGTATAAATTATCTAACAATTATATTTCCAATTGTAATCAATTTGCATATAATTATATTTTAAATACTTTATCTAATATAGTATACCTATATCTAAATATCACGTTTATCAAATATCCTATGATATATAGTTTCTATGTTATTACAACTAATTGTCTCTAATACATCTATACTAACATCTACTATTCTCTCTCATCCTTCTATTTCTTTCTCCTTCTTTTATGTCATCCATTTCTCTCATCTTTTGGTCTATATCCCCTCAGTGTCCTTTTCTTCCATTTCTACCATTCCTTTTCTCCCGCCCTCTTTGTTTCCTATCTCTCATTTTTCTTCTCAATTTTCATTCCTAAAAATGTTGATATTCAACAATTATATTAAAAATTATGTTGATAAAGTATTTGGACAATTGAAAGAGTTGCCAAATATATGGTCAACAATTTTTCCTAAAATCAATATGAATTAATTTTATGAAGAAATGATGAAGATGAGAAAAAAAAAGGATTTGAATAATCTTCTTTGGATATTATTTTCAAAACAAAATATACTTAATTTATGATTTTTACTAATAAAGATTCGTTAACTCCTATAATGAAAATATTCTAATAACAAAATATTTATTGGGCGGCATAATCTTAAAGATAAAATTTGTATATATAATGATATTTTCAATAAAAAATAATTTACCTTTATGCATTGAATAAGAGAAAGTTCTTTCTCTTAAATAGCCCAAACAACAGAAATCCAATTTATTTTCTATAAATATATTTTCTTAAAAAAATATTTTCCATAAAATTTCAACGAAACAAATTGATTCTTAGTATATATATTATACACTCACATTTATTATTTATGTTTGAAACTTCTTCAGAGGTTAGGGTCAAGCGACAGAAGAGGGCTTGGTGGAGTAAAGACCTAAAAGCATAAGAGATCCAATTGCACATAATGAAGGGGATCTGCTGAGCATGTTTCGATATCTAAGTCTGTATCTAATAAAGATTTGACTACTAAAAATGAGATATATCAAAGAGTGAATATCTGATAGTATGTATAGGTGTTGAGTGACTAATTGGAATGTTTTTGGACGAATGGTACTCGACCACTTGTCTTTAGCATATTGGAGATGCCTATAGGAATCTCATTAGATAGTTAGTGCTATCATATTATTCATGTTAGCCTCATCATGTTTTTATCACTTGTTTGTCGAGATGGTTGATATATGAAGCTCTTAACTAGGTGTTCTAGGTCTTTCGACCAAGAGGGTAATCAATCGACGAGGGGTAGCTTGTACTCAATGTTGACTTTACTTAGCCTTGTCTGATCAATCATTAGTTAAATGACCAAGGAGCCTGATTATTTTAGGCTGTGTCATATGCCCCCTCCTTTTTAATGGTTAGCATGACTAACCTATCTTGGCAATGTTTCAATTCCACAGACTAACTGTAACTCCTGCTATCATAAAAGGTGGCTTTTGGCATCTCAAAGGGTTTCAGGTCTTGGACAAATCTTTTCAATGCCACTAATCACCATCTAGGCCATTCATGAAATTGTCTCTCCACCATTGGATTTGTTTTGTGTTACCTATAAAATCCTTCTTAACCCTTTTGTAATCACTTTCTCTTCTTCGTCTTTCAAGCCTTAACTTTGCTACTTCGGTTCATAACTCTTCTTTAGTGAAAAATTTCTAGTTCTTGGTCTCACCATCACAACTTTCTATTGGTAACATCTTATCCCTTCTTCTATGGTGTTTTTACTTTATTTTTCATTCTGCTTTCTTCTTTTCTATGTAATGTTTTGGCCACGATGACCCTTACTAGCGATTGCTCTGAGTCTTTCTATCTCCCGCTTATGCCACACCGCAGACTTTGGTGCTTACTCCTTTATTTTCATTGACTTTGTGACCTCCTATATTCCTCTG
This sequence comes from Saraca asoca, assembly GCA_026873985.1. Taxonomy (NCBI): domain Eukaryota; kingdom Viridiplantae; phylum Streptophyta; class Magnoliopsida; order Fabales; family Fabaceae; genus Saraca; species Saraca asoca. The sequence continues at coordinate 9,022 of JANHAO010003150.1, read as the reverse complement.
ACCATCCTTGTTCAATTGTCTTTCTTTGCTTCACTTGTTCTGACCATACTTGTTTTTATTTGAAGGTGTTCTTCATCATTGCTTATGCTCTTCCTTTTCATGTTCGATAGACTAGGTGGTCCTATTGACTTGTCATTCTTAGACTCCAATTCTTCCTCTAACTTTGGGGAATATTCTCTTGAAAGCCTTATCTATCACTTTGCACTTCCTCTTTAACCAACAATGGTTGATCGATGCCAAGATGAGCTTGGGAACGAGTGGGTACACCTTATTAACACTGTAACAAATAACCTTCAAGATATTCATCCTGATGTGAAATGAACAATTGCTTCTGTCGAGTGGCGTGACTTAAGTGTAATTCGAAACCTAGAAAGAATTCACATTCATCAAGAACTTATTGAAGGGATCATCTTTAAGCCTACGAAAGAAGAGGAATAGGTGTGTAGTTATGACATTTTTTCATTCCTAATGTTCTATGGAGACATGATTGATCGTCTTCATGTTTATCCTCCTTTCATTGCTTTTTAGCAAAGCACCTTTCATATGATGAAGGTCTATCCTTCTTAGCTAACTTGAAATGCTTGGGTCTTCTTTACTTGTTTTGAAGTATTGAACATTCATTTTGATCTTAGATTGATTGTTGGCTCATTTTTCTTTTTCTTCTCCTGCTTTGGTAGAAGATTAGTGGGTGGGTGCACTTCCTTCAATGCCTCGATCAAGTAATCCTAGAAAACATGCTTACTAGCATTTGTACTTGGAAACATTCATTTTTCAAAGTTTAGGTTGTTGAAGGATTTCACTTCTTTTTCCTTCAGGATGGGGATCCACTATATCCTATCAAGTTGATTAAATCATTGAAACCATTGTCGAATCATACCTTTGAAGTTCTTTTAATTGTTGAATAGGATCTTATGGTTTACATTCTGACTCTAGGACCATTCACCGCCTAAGCCATTCTTCGTACGTGATTTACTATTATATTATATTATTTCTATATTCTACTTTTCTAACTCCTTGCTTTGTTTTAAGATTGCTAGTTGAACATCTCGACAATCGAAATGCACCATTTGAAGATAGATCTAGATTGTATGGCTAAGATTTACGCTTGGGCATTAGTTAATTTGAAACTCATTGTGCCACCGACTGCCTAGATTAAGCTAGTACTTGTAATGGAGATTGCTTGTAGCTCTCTTTCTAGTTGACCCATTACTATCCCAAGTCATGGAAAGGCATTGGCCACAAGGAAGTATAAGACTTTTTCAAAAACGTTAGGCAAAAGCAAGGAGCTGAGCTCATATGACATTTCTACCCCTCCCACAAAAGAAATTAGGGTAGGCCATTAGAGAGATTTGCTATTGCTCGACGTCCTTAAAGAAAGTGGCTTGGCTTTTGATACCATAGAGAGCCTGTGATATAAGAATGTAAACTATAGTGCATTTTTATGCAATCAGTTTCTTTTCCTAATTGATCATAATTATGTAGAAGAATTTATGTTTGAACATGGTCCTTTACGCCTGCTGAAGGCTTCTACAATTCAAATGGGGTGCTCACTTGCCAATGTTATAGCCATGATTGCTTCTTTTATGCAAAAGAAATATAATTGGCAAAGGTTGATTCCTCTGCTATGGAAGAACTAATTAAGGAAGAATTTTGAGACCAAGTCTTAGGATATGATCGATCAGGACAAAAGCATTACCAATTTGACCATCTGCATACCCAAGCTGGTGAAGTAGCAGGACATTTTATCTTAACAAAATGAGATCCTGGTGACCAAACAATCTGCTTTATCATGAAAGAGTGAGGAGGTTAAGGACTTTAGTTTCTTTAAGCAAGAATATAAGGCTATTGTGCATGAGGTTAAGGACCTTAGTTTCTTGATAATGCAATGGGGGTTTTCCAATGTTGTTGACTAGATCTAGTATTTTAATTTAGGCATCACTTTGGATCTTTTGAAGTTCGATCAAGGTAAGACATTGAAGGAGGTGCTACGGAACTTGCTAAAGGAATAGACTCAACTTGGCCTTTTGTATAGTTTTGTTTTTTTTTTTGGAATAGGTTAATCGACCATGTTAATGAAGTTATTCTTTATTTGAACACTGCCTTTATCTTGTACGTTTGCACATGTTTGTGCTTGCCTTCTTTTATTTTGCTAAATAACTATTATTTTGACAATCTCAAGTATTTTACTTTAGTAAGCCTTTAACAAGCCTTTTATCTTTAATGAGTCAAGATTCTTATTGTAATAGTCATTTGACTGAGCCCTTAATAGGCTATTTCGCCTCTTGATTTTTTGTATTGAGGGATTTGTTCATATTTGATTTAGACATTGCACTCATTCATCTTGTTGTAAATGTTGAGGAATCTGCTTGGGCCAAGAGATTTGCTCAGATTTTTCTATATACTGGGAGATCTGTCTCGATTTCTAGACATATGGGATGTAATTCTCCTCTATCATTCTACTATGTCAAATACATTAGCTACCACTTTGGGATGTTAAATTTGTACATGATATCATTTCAAATGTGTGACATTTCATGTTCAGGGAGAGGTTTCCCTTATATAGTTTCTAGGTTGTAAGTGCCATTAAGGAGGCTTTCTTGCACTTTAAATGGTCCTTCCTATAAGGCAGCTAGCTTCCCTTCATTTTGTGCTTTTTATGGTCCATCTGCCCTTCGCAAGACTAAATCTCCTTTCATGAAGGTTTTGCTCTTTACTTTTATATTTATGACTTTGGTAATATTCTCTTTCTAACGTTCATTCTATAGCAAAGCCACTTCTTTCATCTTAACTAGGAAGTCTAGTTCTTCTTTTCTTCTTTCTCATTTTCTTGTTGCTCATATTGCTCTCTCTTTTCGGAATATTGTCTTAGCTTGATTAGGAGTATAGCTTTACCTCTATAGGTGAGCATGAAAAGGGTTTCACTAGTAGCCAGATGCATAATGTTTTTGTATGACTATAGAACGCTTGGCAATTCTTCAACCCATCTCCCTTTTGCTTTATTCTAGTTTCTTCCACAGACCTTCTAGAATAATTCAATTTGCTAGCTCAATTTGCCCGTTTAATTAGGGCTACTCGATAAAAGGGAATATTTGCTTCATTCATATCCTTCATTTCAAAATGTATGAGATTTGTACTTTGGCATAAGATGTGGAAAGAAAAATATACCTTTGGAAAAAGTCTTGGAAGTTGTCGCTAGCGAATTGCTTCCTATTATCTGATATAATTATGATTGGGAGATAATCTAAAAGGCACCATTAGCAAGCTTTTTACAACAAAACTTATAATTATAGAAATCTTACTTGCAAATGATGTTTTTCTAAACAAATTTTTGTACATTATTCAAGATTATGGTTATAATGGGCTCAACCTCTATCCATTTGATAAAGTAGTCGACCACTATCATCATATACCTTAATTGAATAGGAGCTACTGGGAAAGGTCCTAACAAGTCAATACCTCACTAGTTGAATGACCAGAGAGCAAAGATGGGCATCTATTCGATAGCCGGTTGCCTTTGAACTTTTGCAAACTTTTAACACTTTTCACAACTCTGCACTAGCTTTAAGGTTTCCTGTTTCATCCTTGGCCAAAAATATCCTAAATGAATAACCTTTAGTACAATTATTGCCCCTATCATGTGAAACACACAAATGCCTTCATGGATTTCCCTCAAAACATAGTTAGTTTCAGTTAGTCAAAGGCACCACAGCAATAGAAGGGAGAAGCTCTTTTTATATAACTGTCTTCCCTTTACAAAAAAATGTGTTGCTCTCCAATCGATTTTCTTGGCCTCTCTTTTGTCTTCTAGTTGCTACCATTCTTCTAAGAACCTAATGATCGGGGTTAATCATGACTCCTCTTGCTTTGTACATATCATTTCATCTATATAAGGGGCTTGTATTGTTTCATGAATTATCATTCTGTTATTTAGTGTTGCCTTGGTGATACCTAACTTAGCTAGTGCGTTTGCACGCTCATTCTCCTCCCTTGGTATCCTTATTAATTTGAACTTGAATTCTTTCAACAAAGTCTTAGCTACACTAACATACTTTGCTAATGTTGGCTCTTTTACTTTATAATCCCCCCTAACTTGAGTAATCACTAGCTGAGAATCACTTAAAACTTTTAGAGATGGAACTTCTACTTCATTTACCAGTTTTAGCTCTACTATCAATGCTTCATATTCTACCTAGTATTTATTGCCTCAAAATCAAACTTTAGTAAGTATTCCAAAACCAAATCTATAGGTCTTTCTAGGATTACTCTTACCCCACTGCCTTTACCACTTGATGAGCCTTCTACATACAAAGTCCATGCTAGGCTATCCAATCAAAGTTCTTCTACCTTTGTTAATTAGACTACAAAATCTACTAATGCTTGTGCCTTGATTACTTTCCTTTCTTTATAGATAAGTCTATGCTTAGACAACTCTATTGACCAAGCAACTAGCATTCTAACAAGTCAATCTTCTGTAAAACTTGTCGTATCAGAGCATCTATTCGAATGACAATATGATGGCTTTGAAAACAAGACTTTAACTTCCTAGACATTGTTAGCAAGGTGAAAGCCAGCTTCTTTATTTTCTAATACCTTACTTTAGTGTTGTGTAATGTGTAACTCATGAAGTGTAAGGGTTTTTATTCTTCTTTGGTTTCCCGGAGAGTACTAAACTTACTGCTTCTATTACTGCCACTAAATATATGTATAATGTTTTCCCTGGCTTTGGTTGGGTCAATATGAGTGATGTGGCTAGATGCTTCTTTAATTCATGGAAAGCTTGTTCATAGTCAGCAGTCTATTTAAAATTTTTAACATTTTTAAGCAATTTAAATAAAAGAGAATATTTATCGACTGACCTGAACATAAAGCACTAGGGCTATGATCTTTCCATTAAGCATTTGCACCTTTTTTAATGTTGCTGGGCTTCTCATATTGATTATGGCTTGGTAGTTGGATAAGTTGGCATCAGTGCCCTGCTTTGTGATCATGAATCCCAGAAATTTGCCAGCCTTTACTCCAAACACACATGATTTCAGATTTAACCTCATATGGAACTTTCTCAAAGTTTCAAGGGTTTCCCTTAAATTTCGCCAATGTTATTCCAAACTCCTTGACTTAACGATCACGTCCTCTACATAGACTTCCATATTTCTCCTTATCTGATCCACAGAAACTTTATTCATCATTCTCTAGTAGGTTGCCTTAGCATTTTTTAAGCCAAATGGCATAACTCTATATTAGAATGTTTCTTGATTAGTTATGGATGCCATTTTGCTCTCATCTTTAGGATGCATCCTTAACTGGTTATACCTTAAAAATCCATCCTTGAAGCTTAGAATTTTGAAACTCACTGTGTTATCCACTAATTAATCAATATTTGAAAGTGGGTATGAATCTTTAGGGCAAGCTTTGTTGAGATCAGTGAAATCCATAGACATTCACTATCATCCTATAGCTTTTTTTACCAAGACAACATTTGCTAACCAAGTATTATGTAAAATCTCCCTAATGAACCCTACCTTCAGCAATTTTTTTACCTCTTCCTTTATTACCTTCTACCACTCTGGCCTGTGATTTTTTTTCTTTTGCTGCATAGGTTTTATGCTTGGGTCAATCAAAAGCTTGTAACAAGCCACTTTTGGATCAATCCCTGGCATGTCAATAGGTGTCCAAGTAAACACCTCAATGTAACTTTACAAGAGCTCGATCAACTTCTTGCAGTCAACCTCTTTCATATCTACCCAATTTTTATTGTTATTTCATCATTATCTCCAAAAAATTTTATTTCTTCAATATTTGAACTTAACCTAGATCAACTTAGATTGTCTTGTTAAACGTCTAACAAAATGGAATATACCATTTGACATTCACTTTTTTTGCTAAGCATCAATTTTGTTATGCTAGCACTTTTCTGATTCTTGGCTAGACTTGCTATGTAACACTTCCATATGACCAATTGATCAGCTTTTACTTCCCCAATGCCCCATTTTGCTAGAAATTTCATTAGCAAATGAAAAGTGGAGACAATAACGCTAGCTTGATTCAATGACAATTGTCCTAAACTAGCATTGTAGGCACTTTTTGGAGTGGCTACCACAAGAAACATGACATCAATATTTTTTGTTAACGATTAAGTTTCCAATGTCAATCTTAGAGTGACAGTTCCTTTCAAGTGTACTTGCCCCCTATGAAACTAACCAAGACACTTGTTTAAGGCGTATACATGTTTTTAGGAAGAAAATATAAAATATTAGCATAACTTCCCTTATCGACAAGTATACACTTGACAATGAAATTGTGTAATGGGACTGAGATCACCATCAGATTATCATAATCGCTATCAATATCCATGAAGTCTTGCTCCATGAAACAGATTAGCCTATAGTGCTCTTTTTTTTCTCTTTCTTTCTACTACCATAACTGCTTGTAAGTGCCCTTTTCTAACATTACTAGAAGTTCCTCCCCTAGTAAAACCTCTAGTGATCATCTTTATTGTTCCCCAAACAAGGGAATCTGTTTCATCTTGTTTGCTTTCCATTTAGCTGGCTTGTGGAGAACATGCCCTTTTTATGTCCTTCTTCTTTGACCATGCTTTATAAGCACCTCAGCTTCTTCCTTCAAAATAACATACTCTCAGTCCATAGTCCTTGTGAAACTTGCAAATTTTGGACTTATCTATTGGGGGATACTTTTGTCATTTCTGTTGAGGGAATATCATTAACTCTGCTGCTTGAACATGCTACACAATGTTGCTGATCGGTGCATTCAATAACTCATACTTGTTAAATCGACCTTAAGGAGGCCCTCTATCCTAGTCTAAGGGTCTTTCTTTGGGAGGCACGTTGTTTAACTTTGTTCACTTAATTTGTCATCAAGCGAGCTCCACCTTTTTCGCGTTGATGTATTTTTTTGACTTAGCCAAAAGATCTAAGAGAAAGATGGCAGGGCACTTAGCTAGCAAAAGAGAGAAATGGCCTGATCAAAGGCCTTCATTGATTTGATGTATGACCACTTTGTCATTGAGATCTCAAAGGTGCTCTACTAGTGGCAAAATGTGTAGAAATTGCCTTAACCGACTGTCAGAAATTACTGATCGACTACCTTGGTAAAGTTTTGAACCTGCATAGGCTAACCTTTTTGAACATTATAGAGAAAGCCCTGCACATTATAGCATCTGAAACACCTGACAACAACATTAATGCTCAAAATGCTTCCAGGTGTTCTTGTGGGTCAGTTGTGCCATCATATAGGTCTATGTGAGATGTGAGTTTGAAGTGAGTGGATAGTAGAGCAACCATTGTAGCTATTGAGAGTGGGTGGTTTTCTTCCTGATAGGATGACAACTGCCCAGATATGTAATTGAAGTCCAAAATGGGGTTCATCAGGTCATATGGCTTATGAGTACAAGTGATAAGGTTGCATACGGCAGGGCGAAAGAGGCATTTGGGATTGACGGTTCAATTGGTGTTTAGACCTAAAAAGTTGGTGAGAATGAGATGTAGGGAACAAATGAAAGGAGTGTGTTAGCAGTTCCTTGCAGAAGAGCAATAGGGATTGTAGAAAATGTCGAGAAGGGAGGTGGTAATGGAAGATGGTGTTCAGAGACAAGCTGGTTTTGAACTATCTGAGGCATGGGCGAAGTGGTTGGATCGACCCCTCTAAGGAAAAGGCTTAGAGGACTGAAGGGTGGTGAAGGAGGCAAGATTGACTACTTATGAGTGTGATGAAGAGCCTTAAGCTCCTCCCTGAGTTGGCAAACCTACTCTACTATACTATCACACTCTAACTCACCTATTATTTGGTGAGCCTCTTTGGCCATCCAATCATGGTGGTTGTTGTCTCTTACTTTTTCATGGCGGTGACACTCGTCAAATGATAGAGCACGTGAAGATTGTGAGTGAAATTGACAAGAAGACATGAGTGGCTAGAAAATCCATAGACGGTGCCAAATGAAAATCTTTCAGAGGTTGGAGCCGAGCAACAGAAGAAGGCTTGTAGAGCAAAGACCTGAAAGTGCAAGAGAGTTAGTTGCATATGGTGGAAGGGATCCGCTGAGCACACCTTGATGCCTAAGTCAATATCTGAGTAGAGTTTTGGTTAGTAAAAATGAGATATATCAAAGAGTGAATACCCGACGGTATATATAAGTGTCGAGTGCACTAGTTGGTGTGGTTTTGGATGAATTATATACGACCATGTGTCTTCAATGTGTTGGAGATGCCTATGAAAATTTTGCTAGGTAGTTGGTGCTATCACATTATTCATGTTGGCTTGATTACATTGTTATCACTTGTCTATTAAGATGGTTGATTCACAAAGCTCTCAATTAGCATGCTCTAGATTGTTTGGCCAAGAGGGCAGTCAATCAACAAGGGATAACTTGTGCCCAACACTGACTGTATTGAGCCTTGTCTGATCGACCATTGATCGAATTACTGAGGAACCTAATTATTTTAGGCTGTGTTAACGCCTTCTCACAGTTTCTTCATGTAAGTCACTACTTTACCAATGGCTGTGCAAACAATGTCTATGAATGAAACCTGATTTTTTCATTTTTTATGTTGGATACAGCTGCATGGGTCTGTTCTGGTGGTGTCCCACCAGCTTGGTCTTTGGTCAACCTTTTACTTATTATCTATTTCTTTTAATGGAATAAAACTAGAAGAAAAAAAATCATATAAAAACTGCATTATGGCAAAAAGAAAAAAAAAATTGTATAAGATGCATTTAACCGTGGATAATAGGGAATATGGATAGCTCCATTTTTTTTTTAGAAAATTAAATTTGTAGATTTAGGAGGAAATAAATACAAAATATTTTTTATTAAATTTAAAATGATAAATTTTAATAAAAAATTATGAGTTCTAAAATAAAATATTGTGTCTTTCGGAATTTAAAGAAAATTTAAATATTTTTTATTAAATTTAAAATGATAAATTTTATATATTTTCTTGTAACTTCATCTTTATAGTTTAATTTTATTTGCAATTAACTTTTTATTAGAATGAATTTAGAGATTTTC
>JANHAO010003149.1:0-26801 GCA_026873985.1 Saraca asoca | reverse complement strand
TTTTACATCAAAGCATTGGAATCATGCACAACAAAATTATTCAACTATCAAAAAAGAAATTTTGGCAATAGTTTTATGCATAAACGAATCTTAAAGTGATGTTCTCAATCAAAAATTTATTGTCAGAGTTGATTATAGATCTGTAAAAGATGGTTTACAGAAAGATGTTAAAAATTTAGCATCAAAACAAATTTTTGTAAGATGGCAAGCCATCTTATCTGCATTTGATGTTGATATTGAATACATCAAAGGTTCTTCAAATTCTTTACCAGATTTCTTAACTCATGAATTCTTGTACGGAAAATAATGCTCCTAAGAAAGAGCGAGACAAGGAGAAAAACAAGGATTTACAGTCAGATTTCAAATCTAAATCCAAATCCTCCTAAGATAAGGGAAAACAAATTATTTCCAAAAGCCAGACTCCAAAAGATTGTGACCTCCTGATTAAAACTCTTTAGGCCATAGCCTCCCAACTATAAAAACCTTTAACCCACATCAAAAAGTCTTAGGCTGATATAGCTGAAGAAGAAGATCAAACTAAGAGCCTAGTTTTTGAATAAGCTAAAATTCTTAAACAAATTGAAAAGATGAAGAACCAAAAAATATTTGCTAGTACTTCATCAAAGCAAATAACCACTACTGATCCTCAGCCATTCAAAATTGTCACCAAATATGTCCAAAAGCTAGTTCCAAAAAATATCATCCAAATAAAGCCAGAATATTGGGATGAAGATCCCAAAAAAGTCTTCCAAAATTTTTTTCCAAAATGATTTCACTTCATCCCAAAAACTTTTACTAAAATAAGGAATTTTTATGAGTTAATCTTGATTGATACTGACTCAGTCAAGATTAAGTATAATGTCTCTAAAGAGGATGAAACTGACATTATTTACTTAACTTTTCAAATTGAGAAAATTATTTCTCCAACTGATTGGGCCAAAGACCTTAATCAAATTAAAAAGTTTTCAATCCCTTGGGAATCATATGGTTATACCTATTGGGATTATCAAAAAGCTTGGCATAATGCCATATTTTATCAAAATAAAAATAAAAAATACTCTTGGTTGTTTTTTTTCAACTAGAACAAAAAATATAAATTCCCAAATTGGTTCTTTTGATGGTGGGATATTTATAGTCCTATCCCTGAAATTTTCCTTGAAAAGGTTGCAGAATGATGGAATACTTTCAAATCCTATTTTGATAATCTTAATCACGGAAAATTTTCCATTCTTCTTCAATTTTTCTCAAAAATTGGACTTCCATGGTGTTTTTCATAGGAGTACCAGTATTCAAAAGAAAATTCCTTATCCAAATGGCCAATTTTATAGAGGAAACTTTTTGTCAAATGGTGGAGTTCATATAAGTATGCTAGCAAAGCACATACTTATGAGATCCAAAAATGGTTTCAAGAAAATCCTCACTTCCACCAAAATGCAAAGGAAGGAAGCTAATAATTGCTTTTAAACAAATCACAAATTACAGCTTCCCTGGCTTCAATCTCTTCCAAATAGGAATATGTCTTGAAATTGCAAAAAACCCTTTAACAACTCACAAATGCTGAAGAAGCAGAATCTTGTGCTTCTAATGACTTAGAAGCAGCAAAAGATTATGCTCAATCTAACGAAGATGACTATTTCGAGATTAATCTCAGTGATGACTAATTAATAAAAATGAAATTCAAATGTTGGCAGAAAAGACAAAATGTCAACAAAAGAAATTCAAATGGCAACCAAATGGAAATGCAAATTAAAGGGTCTGTCAAGAGAATCAGAATATTTTTAGAAACAGAGCCAGAGGAATCGGAATATTTCACAATAGTAGGCAACTTTAAAATTAGTCTACTGTAGCAAGTCACTATTAGTCTATTGTAGCATATTATTGTAGGCTTACAGGATCGAAACTATAGCAAATAGTCTAATATAAAATTTCTTATAAATAGACCCCCGGTCTCAATAAGGGGGCATCTGAAAATTTAGAAGTTTTCTCTTATACTAAGCAATCTTTGGAGCTTTTTGGAGTTTTTCCTAACTTGTAAGTTTCCTATTCAAATTCTAATAAAATTTCTATTGCAATCCATTTGCGATCCCTGCTTCCATTTTCCTACTTATTAGTTTTAATTTTCTCTCTTTAGGGGTCGCCTCTACATCTCAAAAATCAATTATAAATAGACATTGACAACCTTTTTCTTCATGGTTGGATCAATATATGAATGAGATAACTTGCTGATTGAAGGGTAAGAGTGAACTCTGTTGTATTGGATCTGTCCACTTATGTTTCAGCTATTCTAAAGTCTATTTATAAACTTGTTCACGGACTAACTAGTGCCTAGAGAATTCTGATTTTCTTGTCTAGATAGCAGATTCTTTTCTAAACTTTGCTAACTTTATTTTCTAGACTACTCCATATAGGCTTCATTAGTCTAAATTTTTCCATTGCCAACAACATGTAAAATAAAAAATGGAATGCTTATAAGTTTAGTGGCAGAAGATTAAGAAAAAAAAAACTCATAAGAATCTAGATAAAATAATTTAACTGGAACAGGAGAAAGTTAAAACTTAAGGCTTTTGGAAATAGATTTACTCAAAACAGACATCTTCATCTATATAATCAAATTTGACAGGATTGTACGACACTATACTTGCAGTCATATAATGTACTCATCAAGAGGAGATTATATCTTCACTAGCAAAACATACCAAACTCTATGTGAGATGTTAGGTTCAAAGTTCTTTGATCTCAGTTAGATCTTAAAACACTATGCTTGTTGGCCTAACTAAACATCGAAACAAGCTCTTTCAGAATATGGCCTTATTGAGGTGGGCATGAAGTATTTATATTTTTAAAAAAATTGTCAGCATTGTACAACCCATGAGGCATCATCTTAATCTTGTCGCCTACTTTTCCATTTCTTTGTTTCCAATTATTGAGAGACCCCTTTCCTTTCAGATTTTGCTTTTGTTGTAAGTTCCGTACCAATCTGGAAAATTGTAACTTTCAAGTACCAACAAACAAAAAGAAGTAAAAAGTATGAAGGTCACCAGGGATTTGTGTACAATAATTAACCTGTGTATCATAATTTGCTCACATGATCTAGACAAATGTTATATATAGATTGACTAGCTTTAATGAAAGAATTTGTTGTTTTACATTGATAATGAAAATGTTGATATTTTTACCTAACATCTACAACAACCACAACCACCTAAATCACCTTTGGATGTGCAATCCATTGGCACATTTTGTTTTACTTTTCTGGGTTGAAAGTAAATGCAAGAAAGTAGTTATTGGCATTGCACGTCAAAATGGCGATGTTGGCTGTACAAAAATGGTTAGGATTAGCGGTCCAAAAGGCATTTGGAAATAGCACTGTGTCTAATTTGAAACCAATGTGCCAAAATTAAACCTTCAATTTTTTTTTTTTCCTTTCTATTCTCAGGTAACTGCAGAGACAATTCTCTTGGAGAGCAACAACATAGCCAAAGCGATTCTGAAACTTATCTCTATTCTGAATATTACAAACCAATCCAAACTAATTTTCCAACAAAAGCAAGCTTAATAAACTAACAAATTTAGAGTATAAATTCTAATAGCATCCAATGTTAAAAGAAACACACAGAAAGAGGCAGCGTGGTATCAAAATTACTGCATTGAAATGTATGCCCACGTGTCTCTCAGCCTATATCTGTGGATTATGTTTCCGTATGTTTTTGAAAAAAAAATGGTTGTCTGGATACATATCCTTATAATTCTTATAAAAAATCATATATTTTTCATAATTTTTATATAAAAATAGAAAAATTTTCAAATATATATATATATGAAACTTTGGCTGATAGAATTCATTTTTTTATATCATTACCTGTGAAAGCAGTACAAAATGACAATTTTTTTGTGAAAAAAATACAAAGATTTGTACACAAAATTGTATATTTATGGTCAGATGTGATAATCACCAAATTATATTAACAATTAGCTATTTGTATTAGTAATTAGTCCATTGTAAATTATATTAATTTATTTGATTAGTTTATAGCGTTGTATTTTGTTTAGGGACATATGAATATATTTTATAATTTATTTGAGATTTTTTTATTTTAATAACATTTTAGAGTTGAATATATTATTTATCAAATTAAATTTTCTTCTAAGAAATAGATGATTATAATTTATTTATTATATTTTTCTTTAAAAAATAAATAATTATAATATATTATATTTATTAGATTTATTTTAAAAAATAAATCAATATAATTTATTATTTATTAATTTTTTAAGAAATAAATAATTATAATTTATTATATTTATTTGATTTTTTTAAGAGGATTTGACTTGTATTTATCTATAACAGGAGTGTAATTAATTGTATAAATTATGGATAAAAATATCTTTTTATACTTTAAATATAAATCTATTGATAAAAAAATTGAGTTTTCCAACTTTTTCTAATTGATGAATTGAGGCTAATTCACTAACTTAAAACGCTATTCCTCAAATAATGAAAATAGCATTAAAACCACCTAAATCCGGAATAAAAATCATTTACCAAATACAACATATGTTAAACCTAAGGGTGGAGAAAAATCGAACTAGGCTGAGTTCGGCCGAGATTGCAATAGAATCAAAACTTCTATACTTAATCCATATTTGAGCTGATACGGCAGTTTTTGATACTTTATGTGTACCCATGCTCGGACTTTTTTGGAAAAATAAACACTCAAAACCCAGCTCTACTTAAGTCCAGTTTTAAAATATTAGCATATATAATATAATTTAAAATATAAAATATGATATATTTATATTTATATTCAGGTTAAAATGCATCTGATCCACTTATGTTTTAAGTAATATGCTTGAAACTCCGTAACTTTTAAAAAGGTGTTTCATATCCGCTTATACTTTAATTAGTATGTATTTTATCCGTATTTGTGTATTTTCCACCTATAAATTTAATAGGACACTCATGTGATTATGATGTGCTTATTGAAAATCTCTATTTTTTCTAAAAAAACTAAAAATAATATATTATTTTTAATTTCAATTCAGTCGATAAAATTTTATTTAAAAGTGCTATGGTATACAAAGCAAAACAAAAGAGGTAGATCTTTCATCTCTACAATTTGAGGAATAGATGAAGATGAAATATCACCTCTAATGAATTTTCCTCATCAAATATTTTCCTTTCCTCTCTGAAAATTTTTGGTTTGATTTTCTAATTTTATTTAGAACGAATGTAAGTTTTTAATGATCACATAGTATTTATGTTAATATTTTGTTAGGTTTATGGACGAAAAAATAAACAGACACAAGAGAGTGATATACTCTTTTTATATATTGGGGATTATATGCACATTACCTTAGGTGTAGGGGTTTAATGTATTTTAGCATTATATTTATTTATATATAGTATTTAATATTTTATGAAACAAACTTGAGAGAAGAAGCCATTATTTAGAATATATTAGTTCTTAATAATTAAGATTCTTATCAAATAATATATGTGAAATATATAATATAAATAAAATATTTAATATATAAATTTACAAAAAGAATAGGGACTAGTCTGGTTCAATTTCAAATATTCAACTTTAAACTCGACTTATATATAAAATACCTTCTAAGTTTTTGTTTGACTTATAACTTATTAAAAGACCCAAACAACAACAAAGCAGGATTTTAAATCCTAGTATGATGCTTTTCATTCAATATAAGAGAATGGGAGACACAAAAGGAGGAAGAAGCAGGTATGGGAAGGGTGTCTTAACTTTTGATTTTGAAGTTTTCTTAATAGTATTATTATAATTATAATTCCTAGGGTGAATAACTTATTAAAAGATCCAAACAACAACAAAGAAGAATTTTATATCCTACTATAATAATTTTAATTCAATACACAAGAAAAGGAAGGCGCAGGTGTGGGAAAGACTATAACTTTTGACTTTGAAGTTTTCTTTATCATCAAAAGTTTAGGATCTTAAATTGTTGGAGAATTTTCTCTTGACTTAAGCAAAGAACTTTTGAGATAAGTGACTTTATTGTTCTACTTTTAAATTGGAGTTATTTATAATAACAGTATATAGTAATTCAAACATGATATTAAAATTATTAGTAATGCATTCTTTTGTTATGATTTTTTTACAATTTATATTTTGATTGATTATTTTGAAAATTGGGGCCCAGTGAAATGATGAAACTTTTTCATAATGATATATTATAGATTGACATTTATTATAGTTTTGTTTTAAGAATTTCTTTGTTATTGTGCCTCTTAGTCAAACAATGAAGTTAGATACATGTATACATGATTATCAATATCTGTAGAGTATGATTTATTAGCTTTCATAATGAGCTTATGAATTTATTCGAATAGATGCCTATATATGATATTTAGAACTCAGCATTGATACATAGATGGACTTGGACTATGCTCATACATGATGCTTTGAACTTTATCAATTCCCATACTGAGAAATTGATTATGATCCATGTCACAAGGAATATCGTGACCATAGCAATGACTGAGAGGCCAATCATTTGCTTGCTATAAGAAATTTTTGATTTCCAATGATTTTTTTTTGCCAGAAGTTAAAAAAAAATAGGAAATTAAAATGTCCAATAAATTTTTGATAAAAAATTACCATGAGACAAACATGCATTGAAAATAATTTTCTAATAGAATATTCCGTTGAAAATTATTTCTAATAGATTTTTGAATCGATAGAAAGTTAATTTTCTTAAAAAATATTTTTAAAAATTCATCAAAAAATCCATTAAAAATAAAAATTTTTTAATTTAAAAAAATTTCATTGAAGATTCATTAGAAATATTCAATTTTTTATTTTTTTTTAATTTTTGCAATACATAATGAAGAAATTGAATTCAATAAAATCTTAAATGTATAAATAATAATAAACATAAAATCAGTTAAATAATTCAAAAATACAATAAAATAAGGCCCTAAACCTTTATCATCTTTGTCATCTGTGGCATTAGGCTATCGCTGTTGACTATGTGGCTGAAGCTAAGGGAGGATGGGGCCATTTATGTCTATGTCTTAATAGCTGGGGATACCTACTACTGTGTTTGTGTTGGTAATGGTTGTGGAGCATCCTTCGCCCGAACAGAACTACCTCCTAATATGGTCATGAATGTGTAGCTAAGAGGATCCCTATTGGGCAGTGTTTGCCTGATCACAAGAGATGATATGCTCACCGATACTTGAGGGATACCTCACCCTAGAGATTATTACTCTCTATCATGTCCACGTCCTCAAACTATTATACATGCATTAATTAATTTAATTAATTCAATCCTAAATCTAGTTCAACTTGCATTAAAAAAAACGTAAATAAATCTATAACTAGATAGTTTTTAATAATTTAATTTGATGTACAATTTCTAAATCTAATTCAACATGCATTAAAAATATAATAGAAACTATAGTCAAATAATTTCTAATAATTCAATCTTAAATCTAATTCAACATATAATTTTTTAATCTAATTAACATGCATTAAAAAATGTAACTGAAATTATGTTTAGGTGATTCCTTGTTGGGAAAAATACCCTCACTGCCAAACAAACTAGCATTAGATGATTAAAATAATTAAAGTAATTCAATAATATACAAGCAATTTAATGTGAAAAAACCTTAAACTCTGGGGGACCATAAATGAAAAGAGATCCACTATAATAAAAACAATACAAGATAATGTGCATAAAGAATCTCAAACATATCCCCACAACATCTGAACCACTATCCTTACATCTCTCCTAAAACTTTATGAGGGTTCCTACATAAACCCTATAGGTCTTCACGCCAAATCTCTCACACACCACAAACTCCTATCCAACACAAATATTTATAACCCACAATAGTTACTTGGCAAGCAATCTTAATCTCACTTCAACACAAAAATCTAACTTGAAGAGGAGGATAACTCACAATAGGAAACTAAAACTAATTGATAATAATTACAATTTGAGTCAAACTCAATAATCTTTACTTTAACACAAATTTAATCATCTTTATCAATCTTCATGCTTCATATATTGTCAAACAAGACTATTCATAGGGCGCCAACTATGAAAGTTCACTATTATTACAATTTTTTTAAACTATATCAATCATCTTCAATCAAGTTGCTCTACCTCAATCAAGCGCCATAAGTTTCACTAGAGTTTATCCATAATCTCCTCATTGTAAGCATCTCTATCATTTGTTGAAACACAAAAACCATGTGAAAATTTCATTAACCAAATCTTCAAAACACATAAACACAACTAAAACTCTTTATAGTTAATAGTAATATCTTCACAAAATCTTCTTCTCCAAGTATACAGACTCTCTCACTTTTTCCGGAATTGAAACATCTACCTCCACAATACCACCATTCATCATCATCAATTATCGTTCAAATTAAACTAGCTACCTCCATAATATCATCATTCATCATCCTTAATTGACGCACACAATTGAAACAACTCTATAACATTACCACTCATTATGCTCAATTCTTACCGAACTAGGTTTTTGTTTTCTCAAATTAGCATTCTTCATATAGGACCAAATGCTGTTTTAATACCACTTGTTGAGAAAAATATTCCCATTTAAAAAAAAAACTAACATTGGGCGATTAAAATAATTAGAGTAGTGCAATAGTACACAAACAATTTAATGTGAAAAAATCCCAAACTTTAAGGAAAAAAAATCACAGATGATAAGGGATTCACTATAATAAAAAGATTATTGGATAATTTGTGTAAAGGATCACCACCATAGCCTCACAACTTCCTAACAATTATCCTTATATTTCCCTCAAACTTTTATAAGGGTTCTCATGCAGCCCCTATAGGCATTCATGCTAAATATCTTTCATACCTTAAACTCTTGTCCAGGACAAATATTTATAGCATACAATATTTACTTGGCAAGCAATCCCAATCCCACTCAAACAAAAACCTAATTTTAATATAAAGAAAACTTATAACAAGAAACTAACACTAATTGATAACAATTATAATTTTAGTCAAACTCAACATTCCTAATAATCCAATTCTAAATCTAATTCAACATACATTAAAAAACGTATCAGAAGCTATAACTAGGAAATTCCTAATAATAAAATCCTAAATCTAACTCAACATACAAATTTTAAATCCATTTCAACCTCATTAAAAAAAACATAATAGAAACTATAACTTGGTAATTTCTAATTATTCAATCCCAAATTTAATTCAACCTAAAATTTCTAAATCTAATTCAATCCTAATATTCCTAAATCTAACTCAAATCAATAAAAACAAGAGGTAGAAATGTAAAACAATACATTATCAACAATTTAATCGATTTAGAACCTTGAATTTTACCTTATTAATGCTGAAATTTAGCTACACAATGATTCGACAGCTCCTATGTGCAATGGGATCTAGAAACTATTTGAAAGATGAAATGAAGATGACTAGGCATGTTGGTCAATAATATTTTCAATTTTCCAATGATTTTTTCCATCGAAAATCCATTGTACATTAAGTACCATTAGGAACAACAATTTTTTTTTTTTGCAAAATTTGTGATAATTTTTCAATGAATTTTTGATGCATTTGTTTGTTATTAATTATTCCAGATAAATTTTTGAAAAACTTTACAATGGATTTCTAATAAGTTTATTTTGGACCACAAATATGTGATTGTCTGACTTTTGATTCTCATTTTCAATGAATAAAATCCATAAAAAATTTCCCTTGGAAATAAGATATATTCTCATAATGTTGTTAACTATAGGATGAATTATGAAAATATATAAAGTGAGACTATTTCCATAACCACTTTTATTAATGCAACAACTCATTAAATATAAAATTTTATATAGACAAATTATCCTTCAGTTAAATAAGTTAATAATTAAGATTCATAAATTATAAGTATTATTTTGTTCTTTTAAAAAATAAATATCATAAAATTACTCTATATAATTTAATATGATCTACTTTATTACTAAAATCTTACTAATTAACTAAAATAATTCTAAGTAATAGAAAACATGATCAATTACAAAAAAATTATCAAATAAATAAAATTAAGTAGTATAAATTAAACCACATGTTAAAAAAATTAAGAAAAATATTCAACCACAATTTTTTAATAATTTTTCCAAATTTAGTAAAATTGGAAAAATTTCTAAGAACCTGTGTATGCTATAACTAATATCTAAAACAACTCATGGTCAATACTGTAAGATAAGACAACTCATACCCAAGAGGGAGTGAATTAGGTATTTTGAAATCTTTTACAATTTTCAGTGTTTTCTTTGAAACTTTTTTGATTTTAGAAAGTCATAGAATGATTTTAATTCAAACAAACCCAAAATAGTTTGATAAATATATTTGCACACAAGAAATAACAAATTAAGACACCTGTGTAAAACAACTCATTCAACTATATATGGGAAAGGCTTCAAAGAGCATATTCATAGATGGAAATCACTTCTTTCAAGTAAACCAATTTATAGGCAAAATGATAGAATAATAAGGCACAAAAATACTCGGTGAAATTTAGTAATAAAAGAGATCAAGGCAAGATCTCACACATTATCAAGAGCAAAAGTAGATAACACAATATAAATTGTTTGAAAATAAGGAAAGTAGGGATCGAGGGATCCAAACATAAGATTTACAGTGATTCCCCTTTGGAAAACCATATTCAAGGCATATATTCACTTCCAGGCTCTCAACCAAACTTGAATCCCCTATAATATCAATTCATCCTAGTTTAAACAAACACAAGGAGAAGCCTCTACAATAATTGCTCAACCATAATTGAAGTTTCTTTTAAGAAGCTCAACCACTCACTCAAAAAGAGAAAACAAAGAGCTCAACCATTTTTTCAACCCTCGGTAAGGCCTACCCTAGAAAATTCAGATATGTTTGAAGAATATGACAGAAATTTAAAGAACTTTATAGTTTAGGTTTACAAATTAAAGCTTAGTAGGCATAGAATCAGTCAAATCTAGCTTATATAAAAGAATTTATATAAAGAGTTAAAACACAGATGAAAAGAGAATATTTTTTTCTTAAGAATTAGGGTTTTACAACTAAAAAAAATTATATGAAATGGGTATTTATAGTATAAGAGTATGGTACTCGATTAAAGTGATTGTTATTTAAAAAAAATTACCTATGCGATTAGAATTGTGATCATGATCACGAATTCAAGTTTTGAATTTTTTATTAGAATCATGATTAAAATCACGAGATTCAATTTTGAATACTATTGTTATGGGTATTTTTTGGATATTGCAAAGTGGGCTGGCCGATGCCCAATAAGAGACAAGTCTAACTAGGAAGGGCCCAAGTCACTCAGAAAATTGAGATCGCTCAACAGATGCATCAACTTAGTAGCCACGAGCCCAGAGTGTAGGATGAGATTGAGACAGAGATCTTAGCTTATTGAGGATGGATTCCAGCTTGCCAAGCAAAGTATGCTACCCCAGTTGCCTGCCAGTGGACTTATTCCAATTGAGCTCGAGTGCAAAACTAACCCTTATAGCCAGCAAATCGCCCAGCACTAGCTCAAATTGTCGAGCGAGCTGCCTCAAGTATTGGGTATGGAGTGCCATGGTCTAGTTAGCACCTAGAGGCACATTCTCCTAACTGACAAGTCAACCCCCAAAACTAACACATCAGCCTTTAAAATCTGATAATGAAATGCTAAGCATTTATTATCCATCAAGCATTAATTGCCCATAGTGGTAGAAATGATAGTTTTGCTATTTGTTAAATTAACTTGTAACCCTCCCAACTTCTATAAATAGGGCAGATATATCTTTGTGAAAGAAAGGAAAAACACATGCAGAAACTCCACTAAAATAGAGAGAGAGAGAGAGAGAGAGAGAGAGAGAGAGAGAGAGAGAGAGCTTGCATATTGTAACTAAACAAAAAAATCACTGCACAAAGCCAATAAAATCACCGTGGACATAGGGGTCACATTGATTTTAGTTGAACCATGATAAAAAGCTCTTGGTATTCATTGTTCTCCCTCTTCTCCTATCTTTTCCTTTCTCATATATGGACGCTTACAACTTGCAGTTTAGAGATACACTGAACGTAACCCATTAATTAGTTTTCACCATTAACATTTTGGCATTAGAAGGAGGGCCCCCAATTGTGTTATTTCTTTCTTTGGATAATTGATTAACTGTAATGGTAAAGGAAAAAGCCACCAAAACCACAGATGCTGCCATTGGCCAACTTGAAAGCCACTTAAAGTAATAATGAGATACATTACCAGCCAAAGGCTCAGTCTTCCCTACTGCAGGTGCCTCTGCTACCCCCGCAACAGGGGTTGACATGGGCATGGCACCATTAACCCTTCACCAACCTATTACTTTCAGGCGTGACTAGTGTAAGCATGGCACTGACATCAAGAGGTGCTTGAAAATATAGCGAAGGAGTTGGCTGATACAATTAGAACCTTGGCTCAGGCACAAGCCCTAGGTGTCCAAAGACAAGTTCAAGTTGCTGCACTTGGAGAAGAACTTTAGCAGCCAGGAGCTTGGTAGGAGAAGCCTGGCAGAGAAGAATGTCAGTGAGCTAGCTTTATCCACTTGTCCAACTCATAACTAAGATCAGAAGTCCACAAGCCCTTGAAGATGATCAAAGAGTTGATCAGTGACATCAAAGCTCACACCGAAAAAGGAGCTCGAGTGGGACCAACCATGAGCATGATTTAGATCATCGGTCATCAGGTTGCGAACACAGTAGAAAGCATAAAACCTTAGATCGTCTCTCTTATGATTAGAAGGATGATAGGAGTCATCAAACAACTAGCTGATGATATGAAACTCAAGACTTGAAGATCGAGGAGCTACTTCAAAGGATGCAATAGCTGGAGAAATGACCCTCAACTCAGAGTAGTCAGGATTGCTATGAGGCGAGAACACCTTTCACCCAGGAGATTGAGATAAAGCCTCTTCCTCGAAGGTTTAAGGTCTCCAACATCCCACCATATAATGGGGATAGTGACCCATACAACCATTTGGATGTATTTAATGTCCAAATGGATCTCCAAACCACCAATTCACTAGTCAAATGTCACATTTTTCCTACCACTCTTGGAAAAATACCCAGGATGTGGCTCAAGAGCCGTCCTACTCACAACATTCATAGTTGGGAGGAATGCTAAATAAGATTCCTCCATTAATACAAAGCATTGAAAAGGCAGCTCGTGCCGTCTTGCCACTTGGCAATAGTCTTTCAACGAAAAGATGAATCACTGAAAGATTACATTACTCAATTTAAATGCAAAGTCAACAATGTTGAAAATTCTTTAGACAAGAGCATCCTCACAGCCATCTTGGCTAGGCTTTGTAAGGGCAGCAAGCTCTACAAGAGCATATATAATTCTCTAGTGAAGGACTTGTGGGAGTTTTACTAGTGAGCAACCAAGGAGATTAGGTGGGAAGAGAGTTTCAGCCTAATCAAAAAGTAAGTGGGATGGCTCCAATTAGGGCAAGAAGAGAATAATAGTGGGAGTAGCAGGGGAGGTCAAAAGGGTGGCGCTAATAGTCAAGTCATGAAGAAGG
The DNA here is from genome assembly GCA_026873985.1 of Saraca asoca. NCBI lineage: Eukaryota > Viridiplantae > Streptophyta > Magnoliopsida > Fabales > Fabaceae > Saraca > Saraca asoca. Next base: position 13,221 of record JANHAO010003149.1, on the reverse strand, counting down.
CCATGGGTGAATAACCACGAGGCCAGGGTCACTACGACAGCTATAACATTTTATTGGACACCTTAGATAGAATTTTTGCAATGGAGAGGGACAACAAAGACTTTGGGTGACCCAAGCCCCTAAAAGCTCCCCTCAAGTGAAGAAACCAAAATAAGTTTTGTGTCTATCATAATGAAGTCAGGCACAGTATTTTAGATTGCTAAGCGATTAAGGACGCCATCGAAGACCTCATTAAAAGAGGTTGCCTGAAGGATTATGTAGTGCAACCTTTAGGACAATGACCTCTACGACCTCAACAACTGGCCCAGCATCACCATCAGTAGACCCCTGACCATGAGGAGGCACCCTCAATCAGAACTATATTTACCATCCATGGTAGACCCCACATTATCGAAACGTCAAAAAGGTCATATAAGCGGTATGTGTGAGAAGTAGGTCATGTTCTACTGATAATGCACGATAAAGATGGAAAACTGACAAAAAGGATAGAACGGGCTCTACTTGCATTGCATTTACTAGTGAAGACACACGAGGAGTACATTTTTAGCACAATGATGCACTAGTCATCTGGGCTAGAATCAGTAATGCTAACGTGCGGAGAATCATGGTTGACATAGGCAGCTTAGTAAATATGATGCACAAGTAGTGTTTTGACTAGTTGGGTAGCCAATCTTGTGTTAGTCAAGAAAAAAAATATGGGAGGTAGAGAACCTATATTGACTTCATAGACCTCAATAAGGCATGCTCAAAGGATAGCTTCCACTACCCAGAATTAACCAGCTAGTAGATGCTATGGCAGGGCATCAACTCCTCAACTTCATGGATGCTTACTCGGAATACAACCAAATCCCTATGGCTGTACAAGGCAAAGAACGCACCTCGTTCATCACTGGCCATGGATTGTACTACTACAAAGTGATTCCCTTTGGGATAAAGAATGCAGGAGCAACTTATTAGCAGTTGGTGAATTTAATGTTCAAAGATCAAATTGGAAAAATGATGGAGCTGTACGTGGATGACATGTTAATGAAATCTAAACAGGTCACCAGCCACATCCATGACCTAGGGGAAATATTCTAAATCCTAAGGAAGTATTGAATGAAATTGAACCCACATAAATGTGCATTCGGGGTCGCTTTAAGAAAATTCCTCATGGTAAACAACAGGGGGATTAAAGCAAATCCTAAAAAGATTATAGCCCTTCTCGACATGAGATCCCCCACTGGAGCCAAGGATGTGCAGAGCTTAAACGATGAAGTTACAGCGCTCAATAGATTCATCTATAAGGCGACAGACAAGTGTGTTCCCTTCTTTAATATCCTAAAAAGGGTGAAGAAGCTTGAATGGATGCAAGAATATGAGGTCACCTTCCAATAGCTCAAACAATATCTCAGACAAGCTCCACTCTTGTCCAAATCAAAAGAGGGCGAGAAGCTAATCATCTTCTTGGGAGTATCCCAGTACGCCCTTAGTATAGCCTTAATACAAGAGGAAGGTGAAGCTCAGTTCCTAATTTATTATGTGGTAGGAAACTGCTAGACGTTGAGACAAGGTATTCATCTATGGAGAAACTCACCTACTGCCTTGTAATTGCATCAAGAAAGCTATAACCCTATTTTCAGGTGCATAGCATAGAAGTGCTAATGTAGTTCCCTCTCAGACAAGTTTTACAAAAGATAGATACTTTAAGTCGATTACTTAAATGGACAATCGAGTTGGCTTAGTTTGATATTGAATATAAGCCTAGACTAGCAATCAAGGGGCAAGCTCTAGTAAACTTCATTATGGAGTTCATTGGGCCTATATAAGAGGAAGTAGAGACCTTAGAACCTCTGTGGAGGGAATTGTATGTTGATGGGTCGTTAAGTGAACAAAAGGCCAAGGTTTCTCCTTAGTCTAGAAGGGCATAAGATTCTTTGCACTTTGAGATTTAGTTTCTAGGCCACAAACAATAAAGCTGAATGTGAAGTGTTGTTAGCTGGGCTGTAACTGGCGAAAGAGGTGCGAGTTGAAAGGTTTAGCGATTCATAGCTAGTAGTCTATCACGTAAGGGGAGAGTGCCAAACTCAAGGGTCAAGAATGACCGTCTACCTCCAAAAAGTCCAAGAATTATTAAGCTTCTTTCAACAATATGAGGTCAACCAAATACTTGAGCCCAGAACACGAATGCTGATGCTTTGGCTCACCTAGCTATGACTGAAGATGCTGACTTTCTAGGGGCGCTTCCAGTAGAATTCCTTTCATCCCCAAGTATAGAAAAGAAGGATACTTTGATGGCACGACCCAAGACTCATGGATGGGCCCAATCATTGACTACTTGTGGAACAACAGATTACCAGAAGATAAGCTCGAGGCATGGTGATTGCAAGCTTGAACGGCTAGATATTGCATCTATGATGATGTGTTGTACAAAAGAGGGTTCACTACCCCACTTTGAAGATGCATTGATAGCAATGACTACATCATCATCCTAGAGGAAATCCATGTAGGCCATTGTGGAAATCATGCCAGGGGCTATCCTTAGCCCAAAAAGCTCTCTGACAAGGGCAAGCTTAAGTGGCTAGATATTGCATCTATAATGATGTGTTGTACAAAAGAGGGTTCGCTACCCCACTCTTAAGATGCATTGATAACAATGGTTGCATCATCGTCCTAGAGGAAATCCATGTAGGCCATTGTGGAAATCATGCTGGGGGGCTATCCCTAGCCCAAAAAGCTCTCTGACAGGGGTTCTATTGGCCTACAATGAAGCAGGACACTATAAACCTTGTCAACAGGTGTGATAAATGCCAAAAATTTGTGAAGATCTCATGAGCCTTGCCAGTCTTCCTATAGCATATGGTTATCCATGGCCCTTTGCAATCTGGGGCATGGACCTGATCGGACCACTCCTAACAGCTCGTAGAAATTGCAAACATGCCATGGTAGCTGTGGATTATTTCACCAAGTGGGGAAAGGCAAAGGAGCTTGCAAAGATCTCTTCTACAAAGATTGAAAAGTTCATATGGAATAACATCATTTATAGATTTGGAGTCCCCCATTAGATTGTAACTGATAATGGGACTTAGTTCAATAGCGAGTAGTTTATCAAGTTCTATGACGACCTCAAGATCACGAAAAGCTTCTTGATTGTAGACTATCCCAGGCCAACGGACAAGTTGAAGTTGTCAACAAGATTATCAAATAGATTTTGAAAAGGAGGCTGGAGGCCAAGAAGGGAGCATAGGCAGATAAGCTATTGAAAGTGCTATGGGCTTACAGAACCACAGTTCGTAGCACTACAGGAGAAACTCCCTTCTTGATGCTATACGGATCTAAGGCAATGATCCCGATAGAACTTGAAGTAGAGTCACAATGAAGGATTACCTTCAATCCAGAAGACAACAACCAACTACTTGTTACGAATCTAGATCTCATTGAAGGGACAAAGGAAATAGCTCACCTCAGGATCATGACCTACCAACAACGAATCATGAGGTATTACAATCGAAAGGTTTAAGCTTAATGCTATAAACTTGGTGATCTTGTTCTATGTCTAATCTTTCCAAGAGCTCGCAAAGCCAGTGAGGGGACCCTAAGACCAAACTGGGAAGGTTCGTACCTTATCAAAAATGTTTCCTTAAGTTTGGAATGTCGAGCATCTTCACCCCTACTACTAATAAAGACCCCAATTTTGTAAAAATTACTCAGAAATAAGCGAAACCATTTAAGTGATTCTTTGAAATTTTACACATGTATTAGATTGTTTCTGAATAAAATCTCAATAAAATCTTGCACGAGAAGCAAGTTATCCAACAGACAAAAGGTGTTAGTTGAAGTGTGACCTAATGAGTATTCATTTTCACATAAATTCTCCAAGTTATGCATATGAGGCATTCAAGTATAGAGATTGAGGGAAAACAAAGTAAGAGTATTGCAGAAGCTCATTCAGAGTTCTCTTCAACAAAATAAATATATACAAAGTCTAAGATCCAATATAAAATTCAAGAAAGCAAGTACAAAGTTGCACAAGGTCATAGCCTAAGGAACAGGATCTTCAGGAACAAGGCCTTCATGGAGTAAAGGGTCAGCAAGAAGAGTAATGGAGTCATCCACCACTTGGTAGCCAATGGTCCCCATAATCTGCGGACTACCCTTCTTTTCAAAGGCACCCTCAATAGTAGACTTTGCTTCAAAGATCTGGCTTTATCAACCTTCTTCTTGGAATGTTCAATAGCCTTTAAGGCCTCTTATCTGAAAAAGGAGAAGTCCATCTCCAGATACTGCTCCCACAAGGTGTAAAAGAAAGAGGAGCAAGTTTTAGACTTTGCCTTCTCTGCCATTGCCACAACCAGCAAGGCCATCTCCACTTTAACCTTATTGGCCTCCTCCCTAGCCACCTCAAGCTCTTTCACAGCAGCTTCGGCTCGCTGCTCCGTTGCCCCTACTCATTGATCTACTATTTCACTACACTTTATAGCAAGTTTAACCCATTGAAGAGCCAAGTCCAAGTTAATCCTCACCTTCATCAGGTTGATAACTACTTTGCTGAGGTTTAATGCAATTGCCTCATGATTTGCCACTTCACAAGATAGGGAAACTTCGACATCCTTAGTTTTCTCTCTCAATTCCAATACCTTGGCAGTGACATCAGCTAAATCATCCATTAGACTTACTTTCTCCTCAACTTGAGCTTGGGGCACCTTATGCAACTTTATCAATGTCAGCGAGTTTTGAAGAGCAAAATAATCAAGTTAGATTACAAAAAAGGTGAAGAACAAGGGTAAAAGGACCCGACTTATCAATAAGCTATGACGAGATAAATAGTTCACCAACCCCTCAAGTGAGTAATCCTTGAACTCCAATATGTTAGCTTTCTTGTAGGGCCCCAAGATTGCACCGGTGTCATTTAGGAGGCAATCCAAGAATTCCTCCATCTTCGAGCTGAATCCAGTGGGCTACTTCTCACCCTAACCCTCTAGCGCTGCTCAATTCCGGGCGACAATAGTTTTCTTCCCCTTGTTCCTCTTTCATTTTTTAGCAGGGGCCTCAGAGGGGGAAGCGATCCCAGCTACAATGGCTACCTTAGGATGCAAGGGGGGAACCAGCTCCTATGAGGGTATTATTTCCAAGGCAGAAGGTTAGCTTTCAGTAGTAGAAAGACATCAACGTTAGGTATCGGTAAGGTATCCTCATCGAGATCGAATGGCGGCCTCCTAAGGATAAGCTTCATTATATTTTTGTACTCTTTGAAACTCATTGGGTCGAATTTCTTAACTTGGCGAACTCCAATCTCCCTAGTGAGCTCAATTCCTATAGCCGGAGTGAGTTTGTGGAAACACAGAAGACTCTTGTCGAAATATAAGTCATTCTGGAGATCATCTGAAATAATGAACTGATATAAGATTTCGAGCTCCTCAGCCTTTATAGTTGGCTTCTTGCTAGTCTAGTCTGTAAAAGAGACAAAGTTAGAACCAAGAAAACAAACGTGAACAAGTTATCAAACTCACACATCCTCAGCTTGCTCACGAGGAGAAAAGACGAAACCAAAATTTTCAAGGTCGCACAAGGATGGGCAGGATACATAAAACCAACGGGTTTTGTAATTTCCCACATTGGATTTGCCTTTAGCATTTCCCTGTGGCAAGATCTTCTTGTGCTCAGTTAGTCGAGTTAAGAGATAGTAAATCTCATCCAGCAAGGCCGCACTCCTAATGTTGTACAGGTAGCAGAGAATCTTGACTGATAGCAGTGGGAGATTGTTCCTTAGGTATATCAAGGCCAAGGAGATGAGCTGGGCATAGGAGTTTAGGGTAAGCTGGAACAAGCAAAGTTTGATTTTATTTAGAAAATTAACAATGTATAGGTGCACCAGGAATCTAAACCCCGAGGTGAGGTGCTAATGGCTGATGGCAATGAACCTCAAGATGGATAAGCAACATAATCATCTAGGGAGGGCTCTATGACACAACATCCTCTGTGGAGCTGAAATGCCTGGATCACGGTCTGGAGCTCTGGAAAGTGGATGGTTCAAACATGCAAATTGAACATCAGACAATTTGAAGGTCATTGACTCGTAGCAGCCTCCAGGCCCCCAATGGGCTCTAGACGAGCATTGAACTCTCTAGTGACATCACCACTCCTCGAGGTTGCTTCGTTATCACATCGCACTAACTCTACACTCTACATTGGGGCGTCCGGTTCCTTGTGACTTCCTATTTAGTGACCTCTACGTTTGTGAGTTGCCATCTACATGAAAAAGAAGAGATTGTCAGGTCATTTTTAGTAAACCATACCGACAAAACTAAGACCAACAATTTCTTGTATAGTAGGCCACACATATGCCTCAGGTCACCATATCTAAGGCCCATACTCTAGAAATCATAGGAGACTACTGTTGGGATGCTAAAACCTAGAAAATTAATGAGGAATTTGAAATGGTGATTGAAAACCCTAAAGGCTACCGATGAATCAAACATGAGAGACAAACCAAACACAAGAAAATGCACAAATAATCGGCCTCAACCAACATTTTAGGCCTTCCAACCATATGCAAACAAGCCTCATACAAACCATAAGATAACATTTAGAGACTAATTAGAGATAGAGAACTCACCATTTCAAGTGAAGAAGGAGGTTTGAGAAGTGTGCAAAACTGGCATTTAGAAGGTTGAACTTGAATCATGAACCTAGTAGGCCAGAACAATGCAAACAGTAGTAGACAAAGACAATTGGATGCTGGCTTAATAGAGAAGATGAAGAAAAAGAGTTTAAGTGCTTTGAATTTCAAATGATGAATAAGAGGGGGAAAGGAGTTCTCCTCAAGTTATATCACACAAAGACTCACCGTTAGATTTGGGAAACCTATCCAATACCCATAATTCGATGGTTCATTGAACGCTAACTATGAGTTATTGCTAGCTTGGTAAAGACACTTATTGAGGCAAAAATAATTACATGAGATAATGTCAGAAACCTAAAAGTCACAGACAAAATGAGTAGAAGCATACTAGACAGATCAAAAGATCACAAATCATAAGCAATGAGCTACAACCCTATGACAAACTTCGCATCCAAGAAGTGCTAGCTAAGGCAAGCACCAAACTCTTACATGGACTAAGGCACATTTGTGCTACCTACTAAGACCACGCATCCAAGAAGAGCTAGCTAAAGTGAGCACCAAGCTTTTACGCAGACCCCACATCCAAGAAGTGCTAGCTAAGGTGAGCACCAAACTCTTACGCAGACCAAGGTGCATCCATGTGACCTACTAGCATTCTACACCTAAGAAGTGCTAGCTGAGGCAAGCACCAAACTCTTGCATAGACTAAGGCATATCTATGCGACCCATCGAGACTCCGCATCTAAGAAATGCTAGCTAAGGCGAGCACCAAACTCTTGTACGGACTAGGGTAGATCTGTGTGGCCTACCAAAACTTCGTGTCCAAGAAGTGCTAGCTAAGGTGAGCACCAAACTCTTGCATAGACCAGGGTGTATCCATGCTACCCACTGAGACTTCGTGTCCAAGAAGTGTTAGCTGAGGCAAACACCAAACTCTTGTGCAGACTCTGCATCTAAGATGTGCTAGCTAAGACGAGCACTAAACTTTTATGTAGACCAGGTCACATTTATGTGACCCACCAAGACTCCACATCCAAGAAGTGTTAGCTAAGGTGAACACCAAACTCTTGCACGGACCCTGCATCCAAGAAATGTTAGCTGAGGTGAACACCAAACTCTTGCACAAACTAGGGCGCATCCATTCAACCTGCTCAGGCACTCCAGTGCTCAAACTTGCTACCAGCTCAGGCACTCTAGTGCTCAAATTTATCACCAGTAGAGACACTTCGGTGCTCGAGTTCACCGTGAATCAAGATGGGCTACTGCAATGATTGGTCATCCAACATAGGACATATCCTTTTAAATCATGATTTATTAGCCCAAGGCCATTTATATAAATTTTATCTATATTGTCTGAGGTTGACTAACCTATCAAAAACTCATTTTATTTAACGATTGCCAAGTTATGGTTTGCAGAGACTTATTTATGTTGCTAGCTGTGATTTGCTAAATCGCTAATATGACGTGCTTAGGAAAAACAAGAAAATAAAACACAAAGCTTCATTACAAAACCTTTTTCAACGAGGTGAGATTACACATGAAAATTTAAAGTACAAAGATTGAAATAAGCTTATGGCCATGAGAGGTAGAAGGAATTGGCCTTTTAAAAGCTAGAACTTACAAATCTAAGCAAGCCTATAGTTGATCAAGGAAAAGTCGAACTCCAGCAAGCCAACAGCTATAATACACAGGAGGAACTAACTTTTAAGGGCTAGATCCTTTGAGTAGTGAGCAAGCCGGACTGCTCCAATCCTTCCTCAATTTCCACCTGAGCTAGTGGCTTATCCAACTTAAGCATCCCCGAAGCGCTTGAAGTGGGAGAAACGGCATTTGGGACAAGTAGGGTAGTTGCTCAAATTCCCCCTAGGCCTCTTGAGCAAGGAAAGCATCCTTCAGCTTCATCAAGCTACTTGGAGGCCTGGAGACACCCAACACCACCAAGCAAGAATGCAAAAGAACATAGTTGGAAGGGCTGAATTCCAACAAGCCACAGGGTTGGTAAGCAAGTCATACCATTCCAGCTCTTTTTTCCTATCCTCCTCCTAAGCTAAAAGCCCCTCCCTCAGCCTTGCAACTCTTGGGCACTTGTTGAAATCAAAAGGTTAGCTCACCGGACGACAAAAGAGCAAAAAAGGAGGAGCTAAACTTGTTAGCACCATGAGGAGGTTATGAGAGAATTCCTAGAGTCCTCAAGGAGGAGTTCTCCATGGGAACCACATGCAGCAGGTCATTCACGCCTTGCAATCTCATGCAGTAGACTATACACGTCTCAGGGCATTTCGCCTAAGGCCAAAACATCAGAAATATGGGGAACTGAGTTAATGTACCCATTTGGTTATTTCGTGAAGTAAGGAAGGGAACTTCTCACACCTTAGATAGACTAGCTTAACTTCACTAAAGAATCCAGAGGATATCTAACTGATCTTGATTGAAATGTACAGAAGAAAGCAAGACCGCCATGCCAATAACTGTAAGACATGTACAGTAGGAGGTTTGGCCTTGTGTAGATGAAATGAGGATTGAGACTCGAAATGACAATACAGTAGGCTATGAACAAAGACTTTGACTATACGATAGACTATAGGTGAAAGACTTGACAACACTGCAATCTATAAGCAAAGACTTTGCCAGCGAACTACAACTCCTAATTTGTAAAGCAAACTGAGAGTTAGGGGGCTAATGTTATAGGTATTTTTTGGACAATGCAAAATGGGCTAGCCGAGGCCTAATAAGAGACAAGTCTAACTAAGAAGGGCTCACATCACCTAAAAAATCAAAGTCGCTCGACGGATGCATCAGCTCACCAGCCACGAGCCCAGAGCACAAGACGAGACCGAGACAGAGATTTCAGCTCATTGAGGATGGATTCCAGCTCACCAAGTGAAGAATGCTGCCCTAACCGCCTACCAGTAGACTCATTCCAATTGAGCTTGAATGTGAGACCAACCCTTGCAACCAGCGAATTGCCCAGCATGAGGTCGAATTGCCGAGTGAGTTGCCTCAAGCATTGGGTACTGAGTGCCAAGGTCTAGTTAACACCTAAAGGCACATTCTCCTAATTAACAAGTCAACCCCCAAAATTGACACATAAGCCTCCAAAATCTGACAATGAAATGCAAAGTATTTATTGCCCATCAAGCATTGATTGCCTATAACGGCAGAAATGATAGTTTTGCTATTTGTCAAATTATACTTGTAACCCTCCTAACTTCTATAAATAGGGGATAGATTATTGTGAGAGAAGGGAAAATGCATGCAAACACTCTGCTAAATAGAGAGAGCTTGCATTTAGCAGAGAGCTTGCATATTGTAACTAAATAGAAAAATCACTACACAAAACCAATAAAACCACTGTGAATATAGAGGTCACACTAACTTAATTCGAACCACGATAAAAAGCTCATGGTGTTCATTGTTCTCCCTCTTCTCCTATCTTTTCCTTTCTTATACACGCACCTTTACAACTTGCAGTTTGGGGATACACTAGACTTAACCTGTTGACCAGTTTTCGCCATCAACAATGATGATTTGAATTATAGCAATGTAGTGCAAAATTCAATTTTGCTCACCAAAAAATGCAAACCTTCGGTATGTCCAAAAATTCATATGATTAGAATCATGAAATTCAATTCAAAAGGTAATGATTTGAATCGCATAAAACCAGAGAAAAATCCAATTTGGATCGTAGGCTGTTGCAAACTTTTGGCTAGACTGAAATGCTTGCAATCAGAATCACAAAAATAAGTGTTAAATCACGATTTGAATTGCGATGGCAAGAATACTTGCACAATTCTCATAAGCATGATTGAAAAAGCAGTTCAAAAAAGCTCAAGTCAAATTGCAAGTTTGGAGAATGAACAATAATTTTGCAAAATCATTTCAAAACCAATTTAATCCATTTTAAACTTTATAAACTAATCCAAAAACATGACTCCAAATTAAATGAATATGATAAAACATTTAAGAACAAGTTGGAATGTTTTTGGTGAAAATATTTCAATAGCTTTTTGAGAAAATTCTTGAAGCAAACCTTCCAAAGGTAATTTAAAGAAATGAACTAAATTTTAATCATCCAATACTATTATAGAATTATTCTAAACAAGGCCTTATCTTAGTCTTCAACCAAAAGTCTAAGTCCATGCACAAAGATCCACTAAAATAAATCAATTCATCTCAACCGAAATTGTTTATTGTCATCAAGATACAAGGTTATTCAATTTAAAAAAATAGGGGTTAAGGATAACAAAGACAAAGAAGAAATATTTTGAGTATCCTGGTCCCAAATTAAAAAAAAAAGACTAGAGAATTTGAAAACAAAAAATAATCATACATATACAAGACAAAAAGTTGAGTACTAACTTTAGATGAAGTATTTGAAGTTGTTAATGGTATAAGTTTTGGTTACTATGAATTGTGTTAACAAATAAAGAAACTGTATAATGTTTTATATACTATAGACAATCTTCATTTTAAAAATAAAAATAAAGAGTTTATCTTGATTGTGGAAAATAATCAATTTAAGGAAAAAAGATTCTTTCATGAAAGACCATTTTGTTTTGAAAGAGTCATGACAAAATAATTTATGCAATTCTAACAAGGAAAAAAAATACAAAACTTTGGAGTAATTGAATTTTACCCCTACTAACTTTGCAAACTTGGAAATCAAACCCCTAAATTATATAAAACTTGGAATTGACATTTAATATCCACTTAATTCACCATTTTATTAAATTATGTATTTTTTCATAAAAAGATATTTATAAATTATATTTAATATTAGTAATAAATTAAGTTCATTACATTAAAATCTACGGAGCAATTTTAGACATATTTTTTTGGAAAAAATGAAATAACATCTATTAATTATTAATATTGCATTTTACCTTATTTAATTAATGGATATCTTAGTCTATATAAAAATTTTGTATTAAATAATATGTGACCTTGGCAAAAATAATTGTGTACATAGCTCCACCCAAAGATATATTGTGATTAATTGAAAATATCTTATTTATTATATATATATATATATATATATATATGTGTGTGTTGAGAGAGAGTGATGTTATTGAATTTTTTTAACTTTTATCTAATTTATTATTGTTTTTGAATTTATTTTATTTTATTATATTCTATTTTTTGAAACTATTATTTATTTTATTTTTATTGCTTGGTAGAGTTGCATGGAAGTTTATTACATTTGTTATGTTTATTATATTATTCTCTATAGATTTTGAAGAGACAGTTCCTACTTAGATCATTGTGACTTAAGAGAAAATAAATTAGAGGACTTTATATGAAAATTTATGAATTTTGAAACATTGTGTGAAAGTTATATATTTTTTTCTATCGTTTTGATTTTGAACTTGAATCATGATATCGAGAATTTAAATTTAATTTTTAAATCTGCCAGATATTTTGATGAATGTTGTTAGTTACATTTTGTTAATCCACAACATATATATTGTGGTATATATTCATAATTTGATTTAACCTTTGTGCATGTGCATGTTATATGCTTTGCATATGCACATGCACGGCTTATTCATCTCCTTGTATTTGGGTAGTGACAGTCAAGGGTATACACCAACCAAATTATTTATGAGTTATTCAAATTCACTTGTATAAGGGTTCGGTTCAATTCACTTTGACTTAATTAATGAACAAATGAGTTTAAATATAAAATTAGGCTTGATTAATAAACATGTTAAACTTAATAATATTAAAGCTTGACTCATTTAATTTGTGAATGATTTGATTATAAAATAAAATTAAAAATATAATTATTTGCATCATATTTTATATATAACATCATAATATAAAATATACAATATTATATAATTATTTTTAAATATTATACTATAATTATAAGTTTTATCTTTATATTTTATTTGATGATGTCTTTTAAATATTTAGTATCTAATTCCTATTAAATATAATAATTTTATAATTCGTACAAATTTAATAATATAAAAAATCTAAAAATAAATTATAGTTTACTTTTCAATGAAATTTTAAAATATGAAAATTGAAGGAAGGAATCCTTTTAAAATTATAAATAAAAATTATTTATATTTTGATTGAATTTATTTATTTATTAAAAAATTAAGTGAAGTAAATGAATCGAATTTGATATTAATTTTATAATCGTTTAGTAGAGGAGTGAAGCTCAAATTTATTTGTTTATTAAATGAACGAATGTAAAGTTTGACTTGACTAGAATCATTTACACGCGCCTAATGATAGTAATTGTCAAATATACTAAACATAATTAGACCTGTCAAAACGGGCTAACGGGTTTTACCTGATTAACCCAACGGGTAAAAATTGTACGTCGGGTCAATCTCGAGTCGGGTTACTTTTTTACCAGGTCGGGTTATTACGGTACCAGTCTCAGATCGACATCTACTAGGCAGTTCCAGGTGGGTTTTATAATCCGTTATGTTTTAAATATTAATTTCACATTATTAATTAATTGAAATCAATTATTATTATTATCATCATTTCAAATATAATTTATTAGTTAAAATAGAAAAAGAAACGTTATAATAGCATTAACAAAATTTTTCTTTGAGTAATTTATTTTTTAAAACTTATAAATTATTTCTTTGATATAAAAT
>JANHAO010003148.1:0-26813 GCA_026873985.1 Saraca asoca | reverse complement strand
ATATCTGTAGCTCGCATGCTTCAATTTCCACAACCTCACAAAAAATTCTATGCCAACTGTGACCTCTGGTCTAGTTGAGGCCCCCTCCCCCCCCCCCGAGCTCATTCCGGAGAAGAATTAACGGACACTATGCCAACGTAGCTACGTGCTCATTGAGGTGTGGAGGCACTAAAAAACACTCACTATGCCAGCGTAACTGCGTGCTCACTGAGGTGCGGAGGCACTAAAAAATACTCATTATGCCAGCATAGCTACATGCTCGCTGAGGTGCAGAGGCACTAAAAAACACTCACTATGCCAGTATAGCTACATGCTCATTGAGGTGCAGAGGCACTAAAAAATACTCACTATGCCAGCGTAGCTACATGCTCGCTGAGGCATGGAGACACTCAAAATAAACTCACTTAACCAGTTAAGCTGCGGGCTCGTTGAGGTATGGAGATGCTCAAAATAAACTCACTTAACCAGCATAGCTACGTACTCGCTGAGGTGCAGAGGCACTCTTAAACACTCAACGCTAGCAAGTCCTAGCGTTCGCTAAAGCATAAAGAATTGACGAATTAGTTATTTACCTAAGGCAACGAAGTCATTTTGCAGCTCACATGCGACCGATTGTTCGCAGCCCTCATGTGAAGTTATTTACTTAATTGGCCACGAGATCGGCCGGAATGTAAGATTGCTTTAATTCACAGCTCACTTGCGACTAAGTGTTCACAGCTCTCACATGATTTTCCAGACATGAACAGATCACTCAAATCGTTTAAGCAATGTATACATGAGAGATAAGAGCATCACACAGATTGTAAAAAGAAAACTTTATTCATTAAAAGACCTCAACAAGGCATCATTACATCAGAAAGCCCTGAATGCAGACTGACCAAAATACAAAGGGAAAAAACCTATGACTAAAGAGAGGCCGGCCACAAAGGGTCGTACTCTGGCTGACTAGAGCCCGTGCACCACCAAGGTCCTCAAATTTTTCCTTCCAATGTATCCCCAGCGGCAACGCTACAACCCTTATTTTCTTTGGCCTCCAACTCCTCGTCTGATTCATGAAAGAAGCAAATCAGGAAGGGCTAGGAGCTTGCCCTGTCGAATAATTGGCTCACGGCGAGGCTGAGAGGACGCAGTCAGAGATCCATATGAGATTTCTCCATGTTAGCGAAGAAGCTGAATCTTTCGAGCTCTTTATGCAGTAGACCATACAAGCCTCAATGGAAAGTCAGAATGCTGGAAACGGTGGTGGTTTATCAAGAAACTCCATGGTTTGCTCAGTGCAATGACAAGAAAGGATTCCCTCTCCCTTATATAGAGCCAAATCCGGCTCCATCAAAGGATCCAGATTCATCCCCCCAACTACCAAACATTTATTGCCTCAGAAACGGTTGAGATTGACTCAACGACTGCCTGACACGTGCCACAAGAAGCATGGCCTTAAGCAGATGAAACGATAGTCTCGTAAGAAGACTTTAACTGATCAGATACTGAAAACTCTCAACTCCTAGCCCGCGAAGTGAGTTGAGGGGCTTATATTATAGATAAAATCCGGATTGCTTCAGACGAATTGATGAGCTACTTATGCACAGCAAAGTCCCGGTTCAAAGAATGCTTGGGACACTGAGTCTTCAGTTTATCTCGCTAAGCGGCCCCCCAGTTCGAGCTTGTCCGTGGAAGCAAGCTCGACTTCGTCATTGGAGAAACTCACTCCCAGACCTAAGGATTTGGTGTGTGAGGTGCGACAAGTGACCTAAAAGCTCGCTAAGCCGAGGACCACAGGAGACCAAGTCATATCACGCCCAACGGATACTTGGGGCCCACTTACAGAGGACAATTT
Organism: Saraca asoca; assembly: GCA_026873985.1. NCBI lineage: Eukaryota > Viridiplantae > Streptophyta > Magnoliopsida > Fabales > Fabaceae > Saraca > Saraca asoca. The sequence goes on along the minus strand of JANHAO010003148.1, from coordinate 24,979 downwards.
GCAACAGCCGAATGAACAAAATATTGTCTGACCACTTTGTCTTATATAATAAATGTTGATGTAATAGATTTACTATATATGTAATTACAATTGTAACCTCCTCTCCTTTATAAATATGAGGAAGAGGAAGGAGCCTTCAGTAAAGGGGGATCATCTTTTATGTAAGCAAGAACCCTGCCAAAATATAGAGAAGAGAACTTAAGTGTGGAAACTCTGTAAAAATACCTTCATCACAATACATTACCGTGAACGTAAGGTCTGGTTATACCCAGATTTGACCGAACCACGTTAAAAATCTTGTGTCTCTTTACTGCTCTTCCCTTCTTCCTTGTGTATTTCGTTCATTTGCTGTGTTTGAATCAGTGTATGGTCATAGATCCCGAAGAATGCTTCCGTTGGCCGAAGTTTGGTTCATTACCAAAATCCGACGTCAACAAAATCAAACATATTACCTTCCATCACTATTCATCATTCTCAACTTGTACTTGGAATCGAATTAGCATCATATTCAACAATATCATCATTCATCCTTCTCACTCTCGTACAACATCAAATTAGAATTTTTTTTTTTATCTCGAATTATTACTCTCACAAGAAAACTCTATTTCCTTACATTAATAATAACTTGCAGGGATAAAACAATAATGGTCTTATTCAAGTTGTGAAGTTATGGCAAATGCATGACAAAATGACAATTAACTGTTCAAAATCATGATATTCATAGATTTTTATAACGTCTTCTCTAATTCTAACTATTTTTTCCTTGATATTAAAGATTCGATCATCAACTCTTCATCAACATCGCAAGGACACATGAATTTGGTTAGACAAGTCGTATACAAAGACGTAATGAGAATGCTCTCTGGTAAACAAACTGCTTCACAAGCATGCCAAGCATTATTACATCAGAAATTCCATACAGCAAAAGATAATCTCCGCCTTCAACCTACTATAGTGGCAGCAGAGAGCAAAAGATAATCTCCGCCTTCAACCTACTATAGTGGCAGCAGAGAAGGGACATATCATTTTTCTTCAACATGATGACGATACCATCAATCCATAAGACTAGAAAACCAAAAATTCAGATCAAAAAATTATTAATGGCCTCAACATGCCAATATTTTTAAATAACAAGGCAGAAAGGCCATCTAATACCAGTCTCCTTTTCTACAAAACTAAGTTCATGAAGGGCAAAATTAAAATTATTTTGCTGCTTGTCCATACTCTCATTCATAAGCCTTCTCCCAGTCATCTACTACTTCAGAAGCTTCTGTTTCATCCAACTTCACTCCGTGCTGCCCTTGATTTGAACCACTTGTATCAGATTCCAACCTTGAAGCAGCATAATTCGCTGTCTGTTTCACAGAAAGCTCAGTTCTGCCGGTTGCAGCAGATGAACTTGAAGATGATACTTGGTCCAAGACACTCCAACGATTTAATGAAGCAGCAATTGGGGCTTCTTTCTTCCAAACAGATGGCTGGATATTAGCAGAACCACCTGACCACTCTTCGTCATCCCAAGAATCTTCTTTCCAACCAGGCTCTTGAACCACAGCCTTTTTCCATGAATGACCCTTTAATGATGCCAGGGCTCCACCTTCCTTCATCGTCCCAGGTCCTCCCCAGGCACTGGTAGCTGAAGAAGCTGCTGCTGCTCCAACATTTGAAGCAAGCACAACAGCTCCATGATAGACAGTTCCATGATCCAACCTCCTCATTGCAGTTGCAGCTCGGGCAGGATCATGAAAAACAGCCAGTGCATTTTTGTCATTCAACCACACAAGTTCACATTCACCACCAAATCTCAAAACCAATGCACTTATATCAGCATCCCTTGGTAAGTCTGGAAAAGAGACAACAAGCCTAGGGTCCATGTCTACCAAAGGATCAAATGCAGGAGGAAGGGGTGCACTTATAGTAGTTGTACCCTTAACACCTAGTACACGAGCTGGAGCCTTTGACTTAGGTGTGACATGAACGACAACAAAACGCTTTGGCTCCCAACCAGCAGCATTCACTGCAAGTTTCCATCTCTCAGCAATCAACCGCACTGCATCTCTCTTATCCTTCAGCATAGGACAGAAAACATGCAATTTTAAACCTTGTGTAGTGCCTCTGCTCTTGCCAAGCACTAAAAATCTGCATCTCTCCTCCACAGATAAAACCCACTTAGGATCACGCCTGAGAAGATCAGAAAGCAGTTCAGAAGCAACAGAATTATCACCAAAATGGAGAGAATCCAAATTTGGTGTGGTGATGTCAAAAGCATCAGCAAGAACCCTTTTACGCTCCAACTTAGCACACTCATCATCACAAATCAGCTTTCTTTGCCCAAGGGGAACTTTCTTGACATTTGAGTCCACCGGCTGAAGTGGCACAGGCAACTTCTGACTTATGGAAGCTTCATGTATGGCATCGGCATTGTAATTATTGCTACAACCACCAGCATCACAAGGAACATTTGCTGTTATACGGCCACAGGAACAAGTAATTGTGACAGGGAACTCACATCTTATATCAGGGCAAGCAGAAGAAGGATGACAAGGAGCTGTACATGTATGCCTGCAGTCCCTCCTTGGAGCACCACATGTCTGCCCACAAGAAGCTCGGGGACCTTGCTCACATCCTGACAGATTATCACAAGGTGGAGGGTGACAAGTTCTGCCACAAGCATGCAAACCACACTGTCTTGTCTTCCCACAAAGCTTATTACATCTAATATCCTTTGACCCGCAAGGTATGTTCCTAAGAACAACATGCCCACCAATACACTCCTTTGCTATGGGAACTGAACAAGGAGGGCAGTCTCCGAAATGGCAGCTGTGAGAGGCTGAATGGCCACAAGGCTGAGGAACTGAACATGGAAGTTGACATGATGGAGGAGGAGTACCACAAGGCTGCGGAGGGGGGATTGAAGTCCTCCCACAAGCACATGTCAAATCAGTGAAGATAGTTTCAAGACAAGGTGGGCAATGGCCACTGTGACACAAAGCTTCACAAGCATGCTGCCCACACCTTAGCTTCTTTCCACATGGCATTGAACAAAAGTGAGGATCCCAATCACCAATGAGATGATTATTTGAATTAGAAAGAGGACAGCACCGTTCATTACATCGATGCCTTCCACAGTTCTTCTTCCGCCCACAAGGCTTATCACAAGTAAATTTCTCATTCTCCCTTGTTGTATTATAGCACTCCACAGTACGAGAAGTTGAGCCACACCGACACTTCTGGGAGACTAGAACCAAACAGGGAGGGCAATCTCCAGTATGGCATGTCTCCACACAATGATGCATCCCACAAGGTAGGGGCTTTCTGCATACTTGCGAACAGGTTGGTATTGGATCCAAACAACTTTGTCGTTCCTCCTCCAAGTTTGTTTTCCCACAACAGCATGTCTGAGTCCGGCTTGGTAAAAAGTCACACTCTCCACAGCTGCCTGGATGACAAATCTCATGACAATTATGATTATCACAACTGAGTTTCTTTCCACAATTGGCACCACAAGAAAAAACACCAGCTTCTGCTTTAAATTCACCTTTGACAGCCATTTCCCCACAATAGATGGCCTCCACCTTTTTATTGCAGAAGCAAGAGGCATTAATCAGTACCTCACAAGGATCACAGGGACCCACATGACAAATGCGCTGACACCGATGACGCCCACAATCAAGAAGCTTATCACATTGCTGACCGCAGGTAAGAACAGACTGCCTATCAGAGCAACGTGTGGTAATTGTTTTCTTCCCACATGGACACAAACGTGGCTGGGCAAATGCTTTACAAGGAGGGCATGGGCCTGGATGGCATTGCAGGACACAAACATGAGGGCAAAGATCCTCATTACTTCCTCCATTAACCAACACTGCCCTCTCTAGAGGATTCCCACATGGCTCTCCACATGAATGTGGTGTCAGATACAAATCAGATGGCGGGTCTGGCCTCTTTCCACAAAAGCAAACATACCTAATCTCCCGCGATGATGTGAGCTGTACAGATTGACAACCAGGACACCGCCAATTAACCCCTTGATTCTTCTCCGCAGACAAATCAACAGAAGTTGGTGCTCGGGCCCACTTCTTAATACAATTCAGATGAAAAATAGAGTAGCAACTTGAGCAGGACCAGATAGGCGCAGATCTCCGGACCATATCATAGCAAATCATGCATTCAACAGCGCCTTTCATGAGCTTCTCCTGAATCTCTTGCACCAGTTGGGGCAAATTAGAGTCCTTAAAGTTCATATTCAATCCCTTGCCCACCTGATTCTCGCTCCTTCCTTTTTCCCTTTCCCTTCTCTGATTCACAGGACGACTCATGTGACCCCTTGGAGCATGATGGCCTCTATTTCTATTCACTGGGGAAGGAGGAGCAACACTGTTATTAGAGCTACCACCATCACCATTTTGATCTGAGTTCAAATCTGATGGTGTGTCATTGGTGCTGACAGATGCTCTAGGAACCCATTGCTGACGAGGATTTTGGGCAGAAACCCTGGACCTATCACCTCGGACTTGCAAGCTCATTTTATGTGATATTCTACACCCAAAGCTCGCCCCCCCCGACACTGAACTAATACTTGGTCCAATCCAATCAATGGACCAAACGTCAAAATACAAGCTACGCCCGGTTTCTTCTCAAACTGCAATAAGAAATAATTGAATTGTAGATGACAAAAAATGTCTATCGATTTCAAAATTCAAAAGCTAAAACGACATAACGGTTAGAGGAAACAAATATAAAAACTGGCTAATTAAGTTGATATGAAGTCAATGATTGCACCACAACCTAAACGGACTATATTTTACGGAGAACAGTTATTGGTTTTCCTTCTCTAAGTCCCTAAAAACAAATTTCCTTAACCAATATTTCTGGAATCTTATCGGCAATTAAACACCAACGATTGCAAATTACATGAACAAAAAAAAAAGGGGGAAAAACTGAAAGTTAACTAGGTAAACACTGCTAGTTCAAATCAATAGAAAAGGCATTGAAATAAATATCAATCAATGATTAATAATCGCGGAGAAATAATGAGATACCTGGTGAATGAGAAATGGACGATTTATGGCTTTATGTTATTGTTCTGGTTTTGTTTCCGAGATGAGTTTAAGCTCCTGGATGAGAAAAAGTGGAACCACGATGAGACGAGAAAAAGAAATGAAGGGTCACAGACAGAGAGAAACGATTATATAGGGTACAAAAATGCTTGGGGAGAAAGCAAGTGTCTTATATGTCTCCATGGACGGTGATATGGGTCCCACACGTTGTGACGGTCTTCATATGATCGTGGACCAGCTCTGAGTCCTCAGCAGTCATCTCATATCTTTGGTTAATTTGGGCCCAAAGACTGCAAATGGAGAGGAGAGGGCTTTGTTCATTTGGGACTTCTCCTCTCGGGCCCTAAACGCACGTAAGCTTCAAATTTGGCAATTCCGGCATGAATAACGACAATAATAATAATAATAATAATAAAAAGAAGGAAATGAATACTTGGTGTGTATTTAGCACACAAAAAAATTAACTTCTAATTTCTTAACTTCATTAAACAGTCTCTTTTTTTTTTTCATATTTTAGAAGTACTTGGTATGTTAACTTTTTTGGAAAAAAGCTATTTTTCAAGAAATTACACAAAGTAATGAATAACTTATTAGAATAAAATTTTGAATTACTTTGTTCTAATTTTTCCTCTTATTTTAATTAATTGATAGCATATGTATTAATTAATTAAAAATACTAATTTTCAATATTTTTTTAAAATATCATACTATTTTTAATATTTTTCACAAAATCAAAGAGGAAAAAAAAAACTATATCATTACTTATTTGACTCATGCCTATTAATTCAACATAAATAAAATAAAAGAGGAAGATATACTTTACTTCCTAAAATTTTCATTCAAGATAAATTATCTTTTAAAGTTTAAAATCGGATATTTTATCTCATAAACTATCCCAAAAAGTAAAATAATTAAATTGAACGTTAAATTTATTGGATATAGGGCAATTTGACCCAAACACAAACTTTAGGAAGGTGATGCGTCCCAAATGCATATTTTAGTAAATAAAATATATTTTTTAATTCTATTTATATTAGTATATAATAAATTATATTTTGTTACAGTTATTTATATAAATTATTTTAAACTTAAAATATTTAAAATAATTAGAAAGTTTATAATAAAAAAATGATACTAATATAAAATTATATTAATATTTTTTTCTTAGAATACTAGTATAGATAAAAAAATTAATTTATATTACTAATATTTTTTAATATTGATATTAGATAAGATTAACATTGAAAAAAGAGAAACATAAAAAATTCATTTTCACTTTATGGTGGTTGAATTCAATCCTTGCTAACTTTGTAAACTTGAAATTAAAGTATTAAATTATAAAAAAAAAAAAACTTAAAATTTGCACCCATTATGTGTTTAATTAACTATTTTATTTAGTTACGTAATTTTTTCATTGACTTTTGAAATAATAATTATAACATTATTATATGTTAATTTATCATACCATTTTTGCATATAATTTCAAATTTATTTTCATATGTTTAATTAAAATTTTATATACCTAATTTGATTTTCATTAATTACATAATGTAGAAAATAAACATGTATCTAACAATATTATAATACTTCTTTAATAAGTTCACAAAAACTTACATAATTAAATAAAACAGTTAATTATGTAGATGATGAATGTTCATGCCAAGATTTTATATACTTTAAGACTTCTATTCCATATTTTTAAAATTGGTAGTGATATAATTCAACTCCCACAAAGGTACCTTTTGCATTTTTACTATTGAAATATAAGTTTGAATTATAAATTAAATATAAAAAAATAAATTGAAATAATAATAAAATAAAGTAGAATAGATTGATTTTAATGCAAAAGAACTTCTAATATGAAAGTAAAAATACCAATTATAGAAAGCAAATTGAATTGAAATAATATGAGATTCTTACTTTCTTAATTTATTTTTTAATTTTGTCTTTATGCCGTTCTTTTGTTATTATTTATTTTATATTTATGACATTTTTAAGTTTATAATTTATTGACGGTCGAATATGATCAACTCAAGTTCTGAACCCTAAACTATAGATTGAATGTGAAAAGAGAAAAATAGGAAGAACAGAGAGATATTAGAAGTTTTTAACATGATTTAGCTAAAGTCAATTTGACCCATACGTTCACGGCTTTTATTACTCTTTGCTGAGTGTTTTGTATCTGATGATTAATTGTGTTATGTACAATGATTTCATCTCCTTTTATAATGGTTAAGGGTTACGGTTTGAATGTAAATCTATAGTAATAAGTATAATGACTCAATTAGGATTACATAATGAATAAGGGTTGATGGTTATAATAGATTCCCATCAAAGTATAAAACTGAACGGATTTCCTTGGACTGTTGGTTGTGGATGCATGCTCTGATCTGTGAGTTGAGCCTTATTCTCAACGACCTGAGGTGGCTACTTTGACCGTTGTTAACCAGCGACCTGATGTCTTGGTCTAACAACCTTAATCTTGGTGAGTTAGGATCTTATTAGTTAAGTATGTCTATTGGACTTTTACCAGTCTATTTATGTGATTCCAAAAATACTCACAACATTAACCCCCAGCTTTCAGTGCAATCTTCGGACTGGGAGCTATAGTTCACTAGTAAAAGCCATCAATTGCGATCTGTTATGCCGTTGTTTAGACTCTTGCCCTTTCGTTTTGTCTGCACCTACCCATGTCATCATTTTCACATTTAATGCATGCATTTTTTTATAGCTGTCAGTGTGGCAATGATAGAGCCTTACTTTTCGCTAGACCATTAGATCAAGGGTAGTTGATCAGTCTCTTGATTTAATGGTGAGGTTGATCGAGTTATATATGGTGAGGAAAACCATTCTTTCCCTCTCACTTGTTGTTTTTTGAAATCCTACGTTTTAGTTTCTTGCTTGCTTTTCAAGCTCTCATCTAGTCACTGCCATTCTTCACCCTTTCTGCTTCACCAGGTCTGCAACTGTAACCTTTGGGTTCAGTTTTATCGTGCTTGTTGTAATCTCTTTTGGATTCTTTTTTTTGGATCCATCTTATTCTATTGATTCAGTAAGTCTTCTAAACATAATCTTGGTTCTAAGCTTCTGCTCTTTATGATTGTTTTGCTTTGTGGGTGTTATAGGCATTTTCTGGTACTACACGAGATGGGTTGGCAAAGGCCCTGCAGTAGATAGGCCTAAGAGAAAAAGAGCCAAGCTCATCAGATCGCTAATCATAAGAGCACAGAATGAAGCAGAAGCCTCAACTTGCTAAGGAATGAGCCCCTGCTCACATAGTTAGCAACTCGCTATACATAAACTCACATCGTCAAAAGCAAGCTCGTGAAATTCAATCTTGTTAACCGAAGGTTAGCAGTGACTCCAGACTAAGAGTCCCAACTTGCAGACACGACATGTCACCCAGTAGAAGGGCTCATCAAGGGTAAACCTAAAGCAAGGACCCTCTCAGATCAAGATTTATGGGACCAGTTTGCAAAAAGTAATGTGTAAGGCCTACCCACAAAATGTAATCTATAGAAGTCAGCCAGCAGTCTGTAGAAGCCATCTTGCAGTAGTCTAGATTGTCTTATACATTTATTTTAATGTAACAGAAATATAAATTAAGTAATTACAATTGTAACCTTCCCAACATCCATAAATAAGAAGAAGGAGATCATTATAAAAAAATTTGAAAATAGATACCAAAACTCTGTAGAAATTCCTTCAAAATCAATAAAAGCTATCGTGGATGTAGGGACCAGTACTACCTAATTTTGGCCGAACTACTTTGTGGTTGTTGTTCTTCCTCTCCATCCTCTCCATTCTTCCTGCATTCAACTGGATTGCAGTTTCAGTTCTTAGAACTCTTCTGGTTGGTTGAATTCAGGATTAAACCAAAATCCACCATTAACATTTTGGCGTCATTTGTGGGACTCATCTATTTTCTGGTTGCTTTTTTGTCGAACTACAATGGCTAGAGGAAGAACTACTAGAGCTTCAAATGTTGTGGTTAATTAATCGAAAGGTCATGTATCTCCAAGAGACTACTCCACTACCCCCGTTATAGGTGTTGTTACCAGCTTGCCCCCGGCTGGCTCTTATCAACTTCTTGTTGTTGTTAATGGCATCGGTAAAGCATAAACCTGGCATCAACACCAAGAGAGACTAGAAATTATGATGGAAAAATTGACTAGAGCAGTCACAGTGCTAGCATAGGCACAACCTCAGGGTGTGCAAAGGTAAGCTAAGGTTGCTACACCTGAAAACATTCATCAGCAGCAATAAGCTATATGTTTGAGTAGAGCCAATCAAGAAGTTTCTTCAGGTCATTGCTCATAGAAAGAAATTTCAAGTCACCATTCTCGTAACCAAGAAAGTCAAAGGAACTGACAATCTTCCAGCCAACGATCTGGCACACGGGACCTGTTGTTGGAAGAGTTATTCCAAAAGATTAACTAGTTGGAGGAACATCTTCGAGTTCTGAATAATCGAGCTTGCTATGAAGAAAGGTCACAATTCTCCAAAGAGATTGAGGTGTAACCCCTCCCTTTTAAGCTTAAAGTCCCCATAATTCCACTATACAATAGGGACATTGATCCTTATGATCATCTAGACATATTCAATGTTCAGATGGATTTGCAAATGATTGATCCTCTGGTTAAATGTTGAGTTTTTTAAACTACTTTAGGGATCATACCTCGAGCATAGTTTAGAAGCCTTCCAGTTCACTCGATATATAGTTGGAAAGAATGCCAATAAAAGTTCATCAGCCAGTACCGAGTGTTGAAGAGGCAGCTCATGCCTTCTGCCACCTTGCAATGATCTTCCAGCATAAGCATGAGTCATTGAAGGATTACATTACTAGGTTCAGACTTGAAGCCAATTTAATAGACAATCCCTTAGAGGAAACTATTCTGACAACAATCTGTGTGGGACTCCGCAAGGATAAAAAGTTGTATAAAAGCTTGTACAAGTTCCCAGTGAAGGATCTAATTGAGTTTTAGGAACGAGCTGTGAAGCAGATTAAGTAGGGAAAAACCTTTAGCTCAGGAAAGCCTTATCAGAAGGATAAAAAGGGTAGCTCTGTTATGAATAAAAAGAGAACAGTGAAGGCCACAGTAATTCCCCTAGTGATTAGACTGCAAAGAAAGCGAGAACTGAACGATCTCAACACTCAGGTCACCACAACACTTATAGTATCCTATCTGATACTCAGGATAGGATATACATAGTAGAAAAGGATAGAGAGGACTTCAGGAGACCTATACCTTCCAAAATTCTCTATAGGCGAAGGAACTAAGAAGAGTTTTGTACTTATCACAATGAGGTCAGGCATGAAACTTCGAATTGTCAGGTGCTTAGAGATATAATCGAAGATTTGATTAAGAGAGGTTACCTAAAAGAGTACGTAGTGAGACCTGTGGGGCAGCAAACCCAACAAAAGTATCTCGACCAAGGACAAGCCTTCACAATGAGAACCATTTTGTAATAATATCTAGAGGCTAATACATAAGTCTTCTTTTGTCTTTCTTGAAAGAAGTCTTAATTTTCCAATTGATGCGCTTCATAAGCAATCTTTGGTTTCCATGTATGCAATTTGCTCTTCTTCATTGAGTATGCACAAGCCTTTTGGGCTCACATGTAGTCAATTCTCTCAGGTATCATATATAAGCGGTGTTTGCCAACTATGACCTCTAGTCTAATTGAGGCGTGGAGACACTCGAAATAAACTTATTGCCAACTACGACCTCTAGTCCAGTTAAGGCATGGAGATGCTCAAAATAAACTCATTGTCAACTGCGACCTCTAGCCTAGTTGAGGCATAAAGACGCTCAAAATAAACTCATTGCCAACTATAACCTCTGGTCTAGTTAAGGCTTGGAAACACTCAAAATAAACTCATTGCCAACTGTGACCCCTAGTCCAGTTGAGGCATGGAGACACTTAAAATAAATTCATTGCCAACTACGACATCTAGTCTAGTTGAGGTATGGAGACACTTAAAATAAACTTATTGCCAATTATGACCTCTAGTCTAGTTAAAGCATGGAGATATTCAAAATAAACTCATCCAGCGAAGTTGAGGTGCGGAAGCACTAAAATAAACTTAACTTGAGTAACTAAATTACTATGGTGTAGCTCACAAAGTGTAGCTCTCATGTGACTTATTATTCATAGCTCTCATGCGGCTTGTTATTTGTAGCTCTCATGCGATCTATTGCTCGTAGTTTCCATACGACTTATTGTTTGTAGCTCTCATGTGACCTATTGTTCACAGCTCTCACACAACCTATTGTTCACAGCTTTCATGCGACCTATTATCTACAGCTCTCATGCGACCTATGAACTACTCATTGACAATTAAGGCACTCTGATGCCCAGACTCATTACTCATCGAGAAGCATGACCGATTGGTTATTTAAATATCCCATGTTACAATAATTCGTAGGAATATTTCATTCATTTAAACCCTCAACTAGGTAAATCTATATCAGAAAGGGTCAAAATACAAATCAAAACAATAGAGGCCTACAACTATTACATTTTGGAAAGAAGACTAGCTTCATGGAGATGAACTCCAATGAGGATCAACAGAAGGGCTGGCAGACACATTTATTCCTCAATCTTCTTCTGGCCGCCTTCCTTGGTTCAGAGTTCTTTTCTAGCTCTTCGCTCAACATTGAAAATTTAAAAAAAGCTAGTGAACATGGCTAGAAGAGCAAAACGCCACGGCATCTCCATGAAGAAATAATCCAAGATCTATATCAGATTTTTCAAAATCCTTGAAAAAGGATTGCCCATAAAGACTTCCAATGCAGCAAATCATACACGCCTCATTGGAAAGGCATACCATCAAAAATATGGGAGGCTTATCTAAAGCACTCATCAGATTACTCAATGAAGAAGGAAGAAAAACTTCCCATGCTTTAAATAAGCTAGCCTAGTCTTACCAAAGAGTTTAGAGAACATCCAACCACTCTCAATAAATACTTTAGAAGAAAATGAGGCAGACTCATCCGTAACTGAGAGCCACGTATAGTAAGAAGTGTGGCCTCAAGCAAATGAAATGACAGGTTAATCACAAACTTTGATTATATGGTAATCCATAAATGCAGCCCTCTGCTAGTGAAACTACAACTCCCAGCACGCAAAGTGAGTTAAGAGTTAGAGGACTAATGTTATAGGCATTTTCTGATACTATATGAGATAGGCTGGCAAAGGCCCTACAACAAATAAGCCTAAGAGAAAAAGAGCCAAGCTTGCCAGATCACTAGTCACAAGAGCACAAAATAAGACAGAAGCATCAGCTTGCTAAGGAATAAACCCCAGCTCATATAGTCAGCAACTCGCTATATGCGAGCTCGCATCGTTAAAAGTGAGCTCGTGAAATTCGATCTCATTGACTAAAGGCTAGCAGTGACTCTAGACTAAATGTCCCAGCTTATAAATGTAATGTCTCGCCCAGCAGAGAGGCTTGTTAAGGGTAAACTTGAAGTAGGGACCCTCTTAGATCAAGATTCATGGGACTAGTCCCAAGAAGCAGCGTGTAAGGCCCACCCATAGAAAGTAATCTACAGAAGTTAGCTAGTAACCTGCAGAAGTCATCTTGCAGTAGTCTAGGCTGTCTTGTACATTTATTTTGATGTAACAGAAATATAAATTATATAATTACAATTATAACCTCCCCAGCCTCTATAAATAAGAGGAAAGAGATCACTGTAAAAGAGAAGTTTGAAAACAGATACCGAAACTTTGTAAAAATTCCTCCAGAATCAAGAAAAGCTACCATGGATGTAGGGATTGGTGCTGCTCGATTTTGGCTAAATCACATCAAAAATCCCTCATATGGTTACTGTTCTTCCTCTCCATCCTCTCTATTTCTTCCTACATTCAACCAGATTACAGTTTAAGTCCTTAGAACTCTTTTAGTTAGGTGGATTTAGGACTTAATTGAAATCCACCATCAACAATAGGTTTATGATATTTGGTGGCTTGGTTCGGTAATGTGCACTCATTAGTCATTAGGAAATTTTTTCCTACTGATCAGTTCTATAGTGTGTTTATTTGCATGCTTGTCATTGTTTGAAAGGTTGGTATGCTATTTGTTTGATAAAATGCCTATAGGTCTTGAGGTCGTAGATTATCAAGTTTAGCCTTTTTTTGTCTCCCTAATTTTAGTAACTTGATAGGTTCATTGGTCGAGCCCCCCATATTTTCAATGGTCTAGATTTTAGATGTGGTGATATGTGGTGTGTATGGCTTACTGCATAGGATTTTCCTTATTAGCTTTAGCTTTTAGGTATAGTCTACTTTTAGTGACTTGATCATTCCTCCTTCTGTATATATGGCAAGTTATAGACGTTGAGGTCACCAAGTGGGGAGTGCCAAGGATTTTGACTTTCTAGCCCAATGTGGGGAGTTGATATGTTTTATAGATGAAATGACCTCTAGGAGTGGTGAGGTCACTAAGAGGTTTGCTACTCGTCCTAATCCTACTGAGGGTCAGCAGGTCGTTGAGAGTGAGGGCTCCCTAGACCACACAGTGTTCAAGCACCACCCTTTAATCATTAAGCTCGACAAGCTTAGGTACATCGTTAAGACATATTGTTACCCATAGGCTGTCATGTTATGGCTCCTTCTCCTGATGACCACATGGCTTATCTTTCTCGAGGATTTATTGCTATTAGCTCCCATAATCTCTTTGTTGGGCTTAGGTTCCCAGTCCATCCTTATCTTATAGAATTGTTGAATAAACTAAAACTCTCCCTCTTTTAGCTTACACCAAATTTGTATTCTCAGCTCACCTCCCTCGCCCTCTTATACCTTAGGAATAATCTCCCTCCTCCTTTGGTCAAGGTTCTTTACTATCTATTTAGCATTAAGAGCATAGGCCATGATGGAATTTACTACCTGACAGCTCATTAGACCGAGTTCAAGAGGATCTTGCCATAAGGTGATGCTAAGGACAAGTCCAACATGGGGAACTATAAATCCCATTGGTTTTACGTTTCATGCCCTTCTCTGTGTCATCTTCATAGTTTTGGTTTCATCCTTACTCCTCGTAAGCAAGCTGAGAACATGCGAACTTGTATGAATTCATATTTTATTCTCTAGTTTTGACTTTCTGTTTCATTTTATTGACGAAGCTGGCAAGAAGAAACCAACATTAGAAGTTAGGGAGGTTGAGGTGCTAGGCCAGTTCATTGTTGTAGATGATCTAAAGAACGATCTCAAATTCAACGAGGATCTCTTGTATTCGCATAAACTTGCTCTAATTTTAAATGTTGAGCTTACCATATACATCAAAGCTCACTGAACTAGGGAGGTCAGTCCAGCAAATTTTGAAGAGTACGAAAACATGTTAAGACTCAACCTCTAAATGCCACGATTTTCCTATTCTGCTCGATCTATTATAACTTTATCTGCTCCTGTTATTGCTACAGCCCCTACTGCTGTAAGTCAATCTTTTCCATCCATGGCAATAGCATCCCTACAAATGCTAGCTCTCACCTTGCATCTTGAAGTGGTCAAGGTGGTTAGGGAATTCGCATCCCCATTTTCTCCCCTTGCCAAAAAACAAAGAGTAGACAAGGGAAAGAAGGTTACTATCACTATAAAAGAGGTGGTACCTAAGATTGAGGTTGAGGAGTGACCTACTGGTCTTGGCCCAAAGACGGGGGAGTACTTCAACTTCCTCCAAGAGAATGTTGAGTTGATCTTGGGGCCTCATAATAGGGCCAAAGTATTGGAGTCAGAGGAATCCTCAAGGGAAGGATTGATGAGCTATGTAACTCATCATGTCCTGCTGATAAGTAAAGTCCTTTCAACTTAGTTCTCTTATCTCTTTGTGATTTTGACTCGATCATTTGATTTTTCAAGGCTTGCTGTCAACAATAAAGCTGAAGAAAAATCCTTCGAGCTTGGGATGAGGGGAAGAAAAAGCTTGGGAGTGACTTAGCTTCCATGACTGCTGAGGTGCTAGAATTGAAGGAAAAAGCTAGAAACACCGAAATAGCCAAAGAAAAAGTCGAGAAAGCCTTGAATACCGTGTTGATTGTGAGAACTAAAGAAGAGGCAACATTTTAGGCCACCACTAGCTTCTTGTTCACCTTGTGGGAGGAGCATTCGAAGATGGATTTTTCCTTTTTCGACAAGAATGTCCTTAAGTTCATTAAGGGCTTTGAGGAGGATGTAAAGGCAACTTCTTTCGATAAGGGTTCACAGTTAGCAGGTGGAGCTTCTCTGACTCGGGACCTAATCCGAAAAGAAAGTAGCTCGTAGGCCATGGAAACTGCTGGTGATCAAATGATGGACAACCTGCTCACCCCAGATATGGACCCTTCTACCTAGAGCACAGCTTCTAAGGGCCAATCTTCCTCGTAGGCCATAGTTTGCAGCAATCTTTAAATGTAATTCTAAATTTTTAGATGTAAATTCTCCTTATTGAGGGAATCTTTAATGAACTTATAATATTCATGCTTTATTCTTGCTTTATTCATCCAAATTTCCATAGTTATTTATTCAGTAGTTTGCAAATGATATTATGAATGAGTTCCTGCAAACCATTAGTTAAAGTGAATATCTAATAGGTCAATTGACCTCATCAAACTAATGACTTTAGTCATTATCAAGATGAATGCATGAGTGCGGTGTCAAATAGTAGGTTACGTGTAGTGCCAAGTAGTAGGTCACATATGGTGCCGAATAGTAGGTTGTATGTGGTGTCAAGTAGTAGGTCATATGAGATGCTGAATAGTAGGTCGCATGCAGTGCCAAGTAGTGGGTTGTATGCGGTATCGAATAGTTAGTTGCATACAGTGCCAAGTAGTAAGTCATATGCGGTGTCGAATAGTTAGTCGCATACGGTGTCAAGTAGTAGGTCATATGCGATGCTAAATAGTTGGTTGCATACAGTGCCAAGTAGCAGGTCACATATGGTGTTGAATAGTAGGTCACGTGTGATGCTAAGTAGGAGGCCGCATGCGGTGCTGAATAGTAGGTCGCATATGGTGCCAAGTAGTAGGTCGCATGCAGTGCCAAGTAGTAGGTCACATGAGGTGTTGAATAGTAGGTCGTATGCAGTGCCAAGTAGTAGGTTGTATGTGATGCCGAATAGTTGGTCACATACGGTGCCAAGTAATAGGTCATATTTGGTGCTGAATAGTTGGTTGCATGCGGTGCCAAGTTTTTGTAAGTTCATCAAGTTGAATGCCTTTTCTGGATTAGAGGGGAGAGTGTTCGCTTCTAGATTAGAAGGGTGATAACTCACTTTTGGTATTGTATTCTGTTGAAAATTTATCTCAAAATTAGTATATAGTCATAAAAATTTAAAAACATCGACAGTCTTATCAGTTTCAAAACAATGTTACAAGACTAGATAAGCAATATTCAAATTCATTGATCATATGGGTGGAGATGTTCAGCATCTCATGGCTTTCCATTAGAAATCACATTAATCTTTCTTCCTCTTATCTTTAGCTTAACTTCATCTTTGTAGCAGTGTCGGGCTATGTGCTGATCGCCTTGCACACATCCAATTCCATTGGAGGTCAGGAATCTAATAGTGAGTGTCTTGGTATATGTGACCATGTTTAGGTCATTGATTGCAGGTCGGCCCAACACCACATTATATGCTGAGGGACAGTCGATGATCAAAAAGCCTGCCAAGATAGTTGCTTAGCAACCCAAATCTCTAAGGGTAATGGGAAGCCTGATTTGTCCTATTGGTAGTATTGCATCTCCTGTAAAGCCATAAAGGGGCCCTAGAGAAAGCTTCAGTTGATCTACACTTAGTCCCATCTGTTTAAAACATCCTTTGTACATGATATTCACCAAGCAACTTGTATTAATCATAATTCTTCATACCTCAGTGTTACCAATTCTAGCTCAAATAACCAATGCATCATTACGAGGGGAGTGTACCCCTTGTGCATCTTCAGCTGTGAAGATAATGCTATCTAAGGTCATTCTTGTTTTCTTGGTGTGACCCTCGAATCCATTGTGTTTTGTAAACATGACATGATTTGCTTCTCACACGTAATATTCATGCGGCCTATTTGAAATGCCTACATTGTTAGGCCCACCGTGAATGGTAAATATAGTTTCTACTCAGGAGTCCGTTGTCACTGTTGCTATGCTAGTCTTTGTTTTGTAGGTCACACTATATAATCCCTTAAACGGGCTCTCTTGATTAGATCATCAATTGCATCTTTGAGTGCCCTACATTCTGAAGTGTTGTGCCTAATTTCATCATGATAAGCACAATATTTGTTCTTATTTCTGAACTGGTTGGGAGTCCTTATAGGTTTAGGCTTCCTGAAATCCCTCCATCCTTCTCCATCACAAAGATCCTTTCCTAAGTATCTAATAAGATGCTGTAGCTGTCATGGCAACCTTTATGCTGAGTTCACTCATTCCTAGCCTTTTTTGTGACTTGATTTTTAATGTCATCATCTTGATTCTCCTTGCTATTCCCAGTAGTGCTCCTCTTTTTACTTTGGTTAGGGCTATTAGCCTTGTCCTTGGATTTTTTAGGGCCAAAGGTTTCTTCCCACCTGATCTCTTTGCCAGCTCGTTCATTGAATTCACCCAGGTCCCTTATCAAAGACTTGTATATGCTTTCATATAGCTTCCCATCTTTATGGAATCATGCTGAGATCACTATTAAGATGCTCTCATCTAAGGGATTTTCTACGTGACTAACCTTATATCTGAACCAGGCAATGTAGTCTTTTAGTGATTTTTTCTTTCACTGAAAGATTATTACGAGGTGGCAGGGTGGTACGAGCTACCTTTTCAGTGCCTTGTACTAGTTGATGAACCTCTTCTAGCATTCTTCCTAACCATCAATGCTATGAGCTTTGAGATTCCTGAACCATGTTCAGGGTATGTCTCCTAGAATGGCTGGAAAGATATGACATTTGACTAAAAGATTAGTCATTTGAAGATCCATCTGTATATTGAATGCATCCATGTGGTTGTATGGGTCATTATCCCATTGTATAGCGAGGTAGTGGGAACTTTGAACCTGTGAGGGAGAGACTCTCACTCAATCTCCCTGGTGAATGACATCCTCCCTTCGTAATGATCTCGGTGGTCCTGAGCTCGAGGGAGTTGTTCGTATTACTCTACCTCTAAAGCAGCTTCTCTATCATATGGTCCTGAGCCTCAGACCATCGGTCGGAAGAAGGTTGACTCTTCTTTTTATTGTGGGAGTGTTGATTTGTGGTCCCGTGCTTCCTCTGCTCGTGACCTGGCAGGCTTTAATTTGAGAGATGTCTCTGATTGGTCCTGTTTGAGCCTTTAGCTTAATGTAAACCCTTACATCACTTATGATCCCTTCATTCTCCTCATGAGCTCGATAGACCTCTGACCTTGGCCATGAGTTGGTAGAGCGAGTTGAATAGGTGTGCTGAAGTACTTCTCTAGTTAGTCTTTCTTCCTGAGGCCCTTCCTATGTCCGTTGGAGAGCTTCTTCTTATGCAGTGCCCCCATTCAGCTCTTATGAGTACTAGGCTTGTCCCTGAGTCAATGCCCTAATCGCTTCAGCCAACTCTCCTATAGTTTTTTCCAGTGCCTCATGACTTTGATGCCATGCTTATATTCCATCAATAATATCAGGTTGGTGTGAGGCTATTGGGGGCATGTTGGCAGCAACACTTGTGGTGGCAACGGTGGAAGTGCCTGTCGTGAGAAGGACTAGATCCCTCTGTTATTCCATATGACTATCAAGTTGGTCAACTATAGCATCTGAACTCTTGACGGTTCTTCCTCTAGCCATTGAAAAAAGTCAAGGGGAATGCAGTTTAGGGCCTCCTTCTAGCTCCAATATGTTGACAGTCGAATTTGATCAACCCAAGTTCTGAACCTCAAACTGTAGATTAAATGTGAAAAGAGAAAAAGAGAAAGAGAGGAAGAACAGAGAGACACTAAAAGTTTTTAATGTGGTTCAGCTAAAGTCAGTTTGACCCCTACATCCATGGCTTTTATTTCTTTTTGCTGAGTGTTTTATATTTGATGATTAATTGTGTCATGTATAATAATTTCATCCCCTTTTATAATGGTTGGGGGGTTACAGTTTAAATGTAAATCTATAGCGACAAGTATCATGACTTGATTAGGATTACATAATGGATAAGGATTGATGGTTATAACAAACTGCCATCAAAGTAGGAAACTGAACGGATTTTCTTGGATTGTTGGTTGTGGATGCGTGCTCTGATCTATGAGCTAAGCCTTATTCTTAATGATCTGAGGTGGTTGCTTTGACCATTGTTGACCAGCGACCTTAGCTCGTATTAGCGACCTGATGTCTTGGTCCAACGACCTCAATCCTGGGTGCTTAGCCATTATTAGCTGAGTTTGTCCACTGGACTTTTACCAGCCCATTCATGCGATTCCAAAAATACCTACAACATAATTATAATTATGTTATATAATATTTTTTTAATATTTTATTACTATTATTAAATAAATCCTCACATGTTAACTTATTAAACCAAAATTAATAGGTATTTAAAATTAGTTTAGTATATATACTAAACTCATCGATCCAACAGTAAAAAGGTAAAAAAGAAAAAAAGAATAAAAATATGGGAGTTTAGCGAATAATTCAAATTGAACAATTAATATACTAAAAGAATTAAAGTTAAATATTTTGAACTAAGAAACTAAAATCATTTTATTTGTATTTTATTGAGACCAAAATTACATTTAAACCTTAAATATTTATTATATGTAACCTCGATAGATCAATATTTATCAATTTTAAATTCTTAAATAATTAATAGAAAAATGCACTTTACCCTTAAGTTTACATTTGAGACAAATTATCCCCTAAAGTTTGCATTTAGGACAACTTATTCATCTTTCCATTCAACTTAATGTTCCACTTAATTGTCTCACTTTTTGGAATAATTTATGGGATTGAAGCGTCTGATTTTAAATTTTAAGGGAGTAATAGGTCTAAAAGACAAACTTTAAGTGAGTAAAATATGTTTTTCTTAAATGATAATAAGTAAATAAATAAATATATGATTTTATAAAATATAATTAATTAAATTTTAGATAATTTTATTCTTATTTTGAATATATTGCTTGCATTAATATACTTTAATATTAAAATAAATATAAATTAATTTACTCAATATATTATCTAATGATATTAATAGATCCTTTAATGTTATTTTATATTTATAAACTAGTTAAACAATTAATTTTATCAAGTATTTCTAATATAACTAGATAATTTATTACTTGCACTAAATGAATTCTTAGTGAAGTTATGCCAAGTTTGAATTGTCATATTTCTTTGTCTCTTCTCGAGGTGTCTACCTGCTATGTTTTATTGGTTTTCAGTCTTACTGTTGTTATTTTTTTTTCAAATTAGAAAATCATCTTTTAATTTTAGAATTTGTTTAATTATAATATCAAAATAATTTATTTGACACAATATAAATAATAATAATACTAAAATCTCAATATACAATATGATTATAAATATATTTTTTTATTTGTTAGGGTGTCCGTCTCTCTTGGGTCTTTGGCCTTGTTTATAATTTCCTTTGAAAAGAGAAGGGTGTGCCATGTTTTGTTTCACAAAATAACCAGCTAACCTCATTAATTTAATTTGGCATTTGACAAAATAATTTTAGTCTTTGTAATATATAAATTAATTATATTTTTTTTAAAATTTAATATTTTATTTTAATCCTTTTAATATATAAATTAAATGTTTAATTTATATTAATAATTTTAATTAAATTAAAGATTGAAAAGTTTTAATTAACACACAAAATTTCAGCAAGACTTTGAATTAATAATGATTGATAGAAAAATTAATCAATTATATGATATTAATGATCAAATTAAGCTATTTTTTAGTTTTAGATGAATCAATTAATTTACATATTTTTTACGTAATAAAATTAGTTTTATTAATTTTCTTGATAATAATTATTTGCTTAAAATTATGTTAATATATCAATTAAGATATTTTTATTTTAATTTTGACAAAAATTATTAACTTAAATTTAATTTAATTTAATTTATATATTAAGAAAATCAAAATAAAACATTATACTTAAAAGAAATTAAATAAAATTAACATATACATTAAGATATCAAAATTGTAATCAGGACAAAATATATCATTGTCACGTATTGTTAGTTTGATTCCCGTATGTTACAAAGGCCGCAAGGCACATGTAACACAATTTGTTATGCATGCTTCATCACAGCCAGCATTCTCCATTGCACACTCAAGCCCAGCCAAGCGTACCCTTACTAGAATAGGAAGTGAGCAAGCGTTACCAATTAGTTTAGTGCACACAAGATATTTTTTCCTCAATCGTGACATCATCTTACAGCGTATTCAATTATTAACACTCATTATCAGCTCCTTTTCCATTTTTGTTTGATACCAATGAAGTGGTATTTGAATTAGTTTACAGATATTCTGATTAATATATTAACTTGAACAAGTAAAACATGACATAAATGTTTGAGATGAAAAATTCACAATTTTTTAACTAATCTTAAAAGATAATTTTTACTGTATATAAAATTTAAATATATAATATATCTAAGAATCAGCATAAATATATTAAAAATAATTAAATTTTTTTAATTTGATCATTCTTAACTGAATTTATAATAATTTAATCTTTTCGTAATTGTTTGTTAGTATTAAATTATTTTTAATTATAAAATGATTATTTATGATTAAAAATAATTACTCACATATAATCATTCTTATATAATAATATATCTTTTAAAAACTTTTTGAAATAATATAGAGAATTATTTTAAGTGGGATTCTATGATATTAGAAGTGAAAACCGAAGTATATGATACTTTGAATTAAGTGATAAAGTCTTATCCATTTTCATTTTTAAAAAAATAGTATCTCTTCTCATCCATTCATATATTGTTGTGGTAGAAATAAGTAAGGGGTAAAAGCAAACTTCCACATTGAGAAGTCGAGTGAACTTGTTTCTTATAAGGCTGAGGGCTCACCCCCTCTCATATGAGGGCTCTTTTAAAAAAGGACAAAGCCATGAGATCTTTAGGTCAAAGCAGACAATATCTCACGTGAGACAAGTTCACCTCAATCCTCATCACTGGTGTTGTTTGTGTTTGTGGGGATCCCCTGGCTGTACACCACGCACAAGTTAACTCGACTGAAAGGCTTATGTTGTGGTAGAAATAAAGAAGGGGCAATAGCAAAGTCCCACATCGATGAAAAGTCGAGTGAGCTTATGCCTTATAAAGCTAGGGGCTCACCCCCTCCCATGTAAGGGCCTTTTTAAGAAAAGACAAAACTTTGAGGAGCCGTTTGAGGGAACTTTCAAGACCCATCACACTCCAAAGAGGACAATACCTCACATGGGACAAGTTCACCTCGTTCATCATCATTGGCGCTGTCTGTGGGGATCCTCTAGCCGTGCACCACGTACAAGCCTTCTCAATTGAAGGCTTATATTGATGGTAAAAATAAGGAAGGGGGAAAGCAAAAGTCCCACATCGATGCGAAGTTGAATGAGCTTTATGCCTTATAAAAGCTAAGGGTTCCCCTTGGACGACTCCTCACAGTTTTATCCTTCCTTAAAAGGACCCTCACTTGGGAGGGGGTGAGTCTCCAGCCTTTATAAGGCACAAGCTCACTTGACTTCTCATCGATGTGAGACTTTTGCTTCCCCCCTTCCTTATTTTTACCCTCAATATAAGCCCCCTAGTCGAGTGAGCTTGTGCGTGGTGTACGGCTAGGGAGTCCCCACAGATGGTGCCAAAGATGATAATTAAGGTGAACTTACCCCACGTGAGGTATTATCCGCTTTGGAGTGTCGACGGGTCTTGAAAGTTCTGCCGTACGGCTCCTCACAATTTTGTTCTTTCTTAAAAGGGCCCTCACGTGAAAGGGGGTGAGCCCCTAACCTTATAAGGCATAAGTTCACTCGACTTCTCATCGATGTAGGACTCTTTTTGCTCCTTCCTTATTTTTACCACAACATACATCTTAATGGATAACGTGTTTAATCGATGAATTAATTATAATTTTTAATCTTCGTTAAAGACTCTAAACTTACTTAAAATTTAAAAGTAGAGTCAATATTTGTTAAAAAAAAGGAAAATTCAATTTGATTTAGTTCTGTTACATTTTTTGCTTTTAAATGATAGGAAGTTGCTGTAAGTAGATTATGTCGTTAGTAAAGAAAGACAAAGAAAGGACAACGGAAGGGAAAAGAGAATGTGTTGTTTGGATTGGTTAGTATTTCATTGTATTAAAATGTAGTTAAGTCATGTATACATAGGAAGAAAGTTAACCACATATGGCTCAATTCAATATCTTCCAGTAATACTGGCAAATGAAATTTTGTCAAGAAAGAAGAACCAAATCACAAACCCAGCACAAGTAAAATGTAGTTATAAGTATCCGTGACAACCCTTGGATTTGGAATAATTTAAATTAGGAATAACATAAAATTTTTAAATTTTTAAGGTTAAATTGCAAAATTTATGATAATTTGTTAAAGAAGGTAAATTATATAGATATCCTAATTTTATGGGTTTTGAACTCCTAGTATTAGATGCTTCGGAAGTCACCCTAGGTACCATAAATACCTTCTTATTTTTAAAACTAAAATTATATGCATAAAATTTATCTTTTTTCTTTTTGTCCTTTTGCTTTAATCTTCTCATATTGTTTCATGTTATGATATAAAGAAAATAACTGGAAAAGAAAAAAGAGAAAAGTATTATATATCTTATGAAGAAAATGTTTCTATTAAACAATTTTAGGCTTTCATATATTTTCTTCAATAGTATTTTTGTATGATCATATGTAGTTACATTTAAAAAAAAATGTAATATTATAAGTTACTAATGGTTAAAAAAGTTAAAAACTTATTAAATCATAACCATTCTTATCCGTTTTCTATGGATAAAAATGTCATCCGTTTTTAACTAATCAAATTTTAAAATCACAATTAATCATTAATTTCTGGATAAAAAAGATTCAATGGATTTTGCTCAATTTTGACATTTGTCATGCACATTTAAAATAAATAAGAACAATTTGTTAGCTTTGCTGTAATATCTTTTTTAGTTTTGATGTTGAAAAATAATTTTAATTAATATTACAATCTAACAATGTGCTTTTAGTATTCGTTCATTTTATAAATTTAAGGTTGATCAAGTGACATTCAATAGAGCAAGAGGTCTAATATAGACTTAGTATTTTCATTGATTTTTCTAGGATCTTTTATAAGCGTGTTTTAATCAAATTTCATCCAAATTAAGTTTCTAAAAATAGTTAAATTGAGGTAGAAATAAATCAATTTAAATGAGCTCAAAACAAATATTTTCTAACTAAGTTTTTAAATGTAGCTTCACAAGTGGAATTTTTATAAAAATTATTTTTTACTATGTCAATTGATTCACGAATTGATTTATACTGAAAATCTACTGAAATGTACTTGAATCGATTAGGTAATCGATTCATAAAGAAAAGTTTTTGAAAAATGCTTTTATCAAAAGTTAGAAAATATTCTAAATCAATTAGGCAATCGATTTATGACCTTTTTACATAGCAAGCTAAATCGATTCATGCATCAATTCGATCATTAACTTTTTCATGATCTTCGTAGGTGAATCGATTCATAAATTGATTAATTAGTTAGTAACCACTCTAAATCGATTCATAGCTTAAAAGTTAGTTATTTTTCAAAAGTCTGTTATCACAACTATAAATAGCCTTCACCCTTATTTCAATAGAAGAGTTTTTCAAATCAGTTTCTCATAACTTCAAGTGCGAAAACAGAAAGAAAAACCTGAGCTAAAATAGATTCATCTTTACCTCTTCAAACATCAATTGATTAAGGATCTTGGATCAAATTTGTGAAAATCACACTCTAGATAATTGAGATATTCATCTCAAT